>WAAG01091125.1:41046-55216 GCA_013390105.1 Tichodroma muraria
AAAAAAAGCATTTCAACCTGTTTGTTATCCAGGCTTGTCAAAGTCTGGTTTTCATCTACACTGAACAGTCAGAAATAGAGGTTTTACCCAGGTGATCTATTCAGAAAAAATGTTTATTCATCTCCTTTGATTAAGTAAAGCACCCTGATTACATGGTTAGGCCCAGCTCAGGCATCATTCCCCAGCTGTAATAGACATTTACCCACAGGACCGTCACCCCTGACTCCCCTTTGGCCACTCAGGAGCGAGGAATGGAAACCTCGAGGATGCAGCTCCTTGGGCCTGCTTTGGATGCCTCTTAGGATGGGATGAACTGTGCTCCACACCTCATTCACAGGTCTGGAAGGCCCAGAGACACAGCTGAGATTCCGCACCTCCATCACCTCGAAATTTCACTTTACTGGAAGGAATGGTTTTAGAGGGATGCATAGGGTTTTGGGTTTGTTTGTTTTTTTCTTTTCTCTCTGAAAACATCTCCCAAAGACAAGGTTCAAAACTCAGAGGTCGGGGTCAAGCTTTTTGAGATATCACTTCAGCCAGGGATTTATACCATAATCAGATTTAAGCACTGGTAGTTATCAGGTTAAAATCTCTGTCATAAAACCACTTCCAGTTTTTAGAAGGTGTAAGAGAGAGAACAAAGTCATTCCCTACATGGCCAGAAAGGTGATACCAGGTGCATCAAAGAAGATTTTATGATTAAATAAAGGGCTTTTTTCTCTAGGTCTTAGCTCATATTGTAGCCTTTCAATCAAAATGGAGAGATGGCTCAAATTGCCATTAAAAATTTGGACATGTCATAATGCAAACATGGTATGTCAGGGTTACCCAAAATTAAATTTACTACTAGACAGGCTTCATTGAATCTCAGTGATTGCTAGGACAGGCTTCAAAGACAAAAACAGGAAGCTTTTTTCTAAATTTTTATTTTTTTACCACATTAATTATAAATAATAAATAAAAAAAGAATCCCAGTCTTTCTTGTCTAGAATTAGGGAATGTAGAAAACTGGGGTTGTTTGTGTCAGCCAGCATATATAATATAGGCAATTTGTGGGTAACTTCCATGCAATAAATAATTTTCTTGGGTGAACATACACAGCTTGAAAGATGCTTTATTACAAAGCCCAGCAAAGCTCTCAGAAGATTTCTCTCTGCAATATTGACCAAACCTATCCCCTCCTCTTCTCAGCCACCTCTTGTGCCTTGGCCTCCCTCAGAATCATGGAACCATTCAGGTCGGAGAACGGCATCCAAACTGTTATTTGTAATGTTTTTGTGATGTAAATTTGTAATAATAATAATTTGTAATTTGTAAATTTGTAATGTAATTGTTGTATTTCTGTTTTGGTAGAGCCAAGAAGCAAATATTTGAGAGCTGTTATTCCAGTTTTGACCTTCCACATTGAGAAACTTTCACGGATTTACTGAGAACACCAGGAGGATCTTGACAAGCAAAAAGGTTTGTAATCCATTCGTTTTATTTAGCACCTCTGATCCTGCCTGTTGTGATTACTCCTCTGCATATCAGTTCTTGTAATTTGAGTTTTAAGGGAAAATCTATTAACAAACCATCCATAAATCTCAGTGTTGATAAGGCACATTCTTTGGGTTTTTTTCACTCTATTCCATTGACTGATAAGGATTTTTTAGCGTTAATTTATTATTTTCTCATCTCGGTGTATCCAGTTTAATACTTGCTCAAATAAATGTTCTTTGCTGTGACTGAGAACATTGGCCTTTACAGGTCCCTTCTATAAAGGATAAGGAAAAAATCATCACTCCAGAAACTGGTGTCCATCCCTTAATATCTTCTGGGTGCTCAAACCAGCTTAGTTATGGCTAGGTCCAGAATTCTGGAATGAAAGTCAGACTCAGTTTATGTGGGATAAATATCCAGTAACTCTGGAATACGAGTGTTGGTTGTGACTCCGCTGCGCTCCACCAGATTTGGCAAATCTTGCTATAGGTCTACGTGTCTGTTTTTCACCTTCTGATTTAGGGATGTGGAGGCCCACCCACAGCTTCAAATTATTTCAGGGTTTAAAGGAATGGCAGATGTGTAAATCCAATTAAACCAAATCAATTTTTGATGAAGTGACTGGTACTGTACACACATACTAATTACTGCCTTCTAACGTAAGAGTAATTAGGAAAGCTCTTAAAATTCCCTAATAGTAAACTGACATCTGAATTGCCTTGATTTTCAACAAAAGACAGTTACCTTGGAGGTTTTTTTGTGTCTCTTCTTCAGTTGTCCTTACCCATCTCTTCTAGGAGTAATAAGCAAAGAAGAAACAGAAAAAAGGATTGAGTTCTCCTGTGATATAACTCAGGTCTCTTCTCCCAGGTAAAAAGTGATAGATCCAGAGGAAACATCCTAAGGTTCCACCAGGGAAGGTTTAGATTGGATATTGGGGAAAATTTCTTCACTGTAATGGTGGTCAGACATCAGAACAGGCTTTGCAGGGCAGTGGTGGAATCACCATCCCTGGAAGTGTTCAAAAAACCTGTGGATGCAGATTTTCTACACGAACAGCAGCAGACCCCTTTGGGAGGCTGCTGAGAGATGTGTCCGTGATTTTCCCCATTACACCTCTTGGACTAAACACCCAGGTCCTACTGCCTGGGCCTGACTTGCCACAGTGCCAAGGAAACCATGCTGATGGATTTTTTCCTTTTGCAAAATTGCAGGAAGGAAAGGTCCTCAGCTTCTTGGACATGTAAGGTCCAACACAATACTGATTTTGGCATTGAGGCAACCAGGTCACCCCCAGTAATTTGAAGCATGATGACACTGGTAGATCAGAGCTGGTTTCAGTTTGAAATCTTCTCTAAGCCCCTTAGGGTATCCCTGTCCTCAGAATTTTTGAAATTTGTGTCTTCACTTTTAAAACTCTCAGGGTCATTTAGAGGTTGGAAAAGACCTCTCAGATCAAGTCCAAGCTGTGCCCAGTCCCCACCTTATCACCTCTCAGGGCACTGAGTGCCACATCCAGTCCTTCCTGGGACACCTCCAGGGATGGGGACTCCACCACTTCCCTGGGCAGCCCATTCCAATGCTTGCCAACCCTTTCTGTGAAGAAATTACTGCTGAAAGAAGGACGATGGGGATAAATGTGTGATTCAATAAACACACCAATGACGTGTGCTTTTTATTCCTCTCTCATATCCCAAATTTTCACGATTAACTTGTTCACATGAAGGTGTCTCCTAACTTAATAACACATTAATGATATCACTCCATGTAGAGATGATATCTATTAATTTTTAGCAGGTTTAAAGCAGGCTTGCACTTTTTCTGTAGCAGTAGCTGGGGAGCAGCTAAGTTCAATACGTGGTTAATATCCTGCATCAACCTTTTAAATCCTTATCAATAGTTGGATCAATTCTTATTAGCAAACTTTGTAGGGCAGGTTTTGCTGGCAATGGAGTTCAATCAGAAGATTAGCATCTAAAATTGACAGAGAGCTCTTGGTTTACTCAGGAAATTGAACAATCCATCACGTTGCTGAACATGCCCAGTGGGCATTAAAAAGACCCCGTGGCAACTTGCTCAGAGTTCAGTGACACAGATCTACATTGTCTCTAAATAAACGAGGGTTCAGCTTGCAATTAAATATTTCAGAGGCTCGCCTGTGATTGTCTTCCTCTTTGTTGTCCATTTGTCCCTGTTGTTTCTAAGCCCTTTGTCCTTTACTGTGGTCCGTGGTCCCCACATTGTTTCCAGTGTCACCCAGGAGTTTCTGTTTCCTGTTCAGCACTTAAATGCTTGAAATGAGGTAATTAAATTCTGTTTTGTTCAAGGGACAGGTAAGAAGAGGTTCAGGTTGGAAGGGAAATTCAAGACCATCTAATTTGAGTCCCCCTGCCATGGGCAGGGCCACCTTCCATTATCCCAAGCTACACTAAGCCCCAGTGCCCAGCCTGGCCTTGGACACTTCCAGGATGGGGCAGCCACAGTTTCTCTGGGCAACCTGTACCAGGGCCTCCAAACCCTCACAGGGAAGAATTTCTACCTCTGTGTTTTTGAAGCCATCCACCCTGGTCCTGTCACTCCATGACTGCGCAAAAATTCCCTGTGGGATGTTGAAGATTCCATTGCTCACAGTGTTTTGTATTTATCTCCAATTAAAAGTATAAAATGGAGAAGGGCACTTTATAGGGATTTTTTTCTCCTTTCCACTCCCATCTTTCAATGGTCTTTTATTGTCAGACTGCTTAACTGAAGGCCCCAGTGCTGCTTTGTTTCTCTCTTTGAAGAACTGCACATTTCTTTCTTTCTGAAATGGCCTTACCAGGTAATAATCTGAGAATAGCATCACTTTAGGAGCACCTTAATGGACAAACATTACTCATATTCAAAACAATGTGAGAACTTTAATAAATCATGTTATTTATATTTGGGCACTGAGATTATTAATGAGTATTTTGAGATCATGTGAAATGGTTTTCTGAGATAAATACATGCATACAGCTTGAGAAGTTCTTGCATCTGGTAGGAAATGGCCACCAGCTACTGGCACAGCTTATGAACAGAAAGATGACCAAGACCAGAAGGAGATTCAGCAGGAAAACTGGATTAATGAAGGAGAAGCATTTGATCTCATCGGTATTCTCAGAAGTAGCTACATTTTACAGACCATAAAGCAACACCAAATGTCAAAAAGCTTCTCAACAGTGACTCACCTGCCCTTTTTCCTGCATCCTACACAGCTGTCATGTGTCTAAGGTTAGTGGGAACTGCCCTTAGGGGAATTATCTCTACTGGAGCTCTAAATACATTTTTCTGAAGTGTTCAGTCGCAGAGAATCATAGGAAGGGCAAAATCAAAAATCTATTGGCAATCAAAAGATGAAGATCTGGACTTGTCCTCCACGAGCAGCCTCTCAGATGTCACAGCTTCCATATCCACCCAGCCACCAGGACGTACTGCCCAGGCAGCTCTCAGCGTGGGCCCAGGATCTGAGAGGATTCAGCTCTTTTCAAGGATATCCAACTGCTCTGGAAACAGGGAACAAGGGAATAGCAGTTTTCTTTCCCTTTCTTATCTCCCAGGAGATCTGTTGGTAACCTCTTAAACAAGGCACAGGTAAAACAGTTCCTTTGAGAACTCCAGGGTTCTCCTTGGCCATGGGATGGTTGCAGTGCCTAACCTGGGCTTGGGATCCCCAATTTTAAGCTCTTCCTGAAGCCCCAGAGATGCCAGTGCTGCTTCTCACTCTTGTCAGCAAAGCACAACATTCAGAAACTTTTGACAGTCGGATTCACTAGATTCGATTTGGGTGTGGGGACAATTCCATGGTCAAAAGACAGACGTGCAGAGCTATTTTCATGTGGCTGAATATCGATCAGCTGCAGGAGACAAGAGAGTGCAAAATGACTTAAGAGAAGCCCAGCCCCTTCTGGAGGCCAAGTGGGACACTTTTTTTCTTGGGAAAATGCTCTGACTCTCCGTTCTTTTCACTGCTGCTGCCACAGTTGATGCATCTCCCAGCTCCAGCAGAGCATCGCTTCCCTGCCAGCCCCAAACAGTGTGTTCTGAGTCACTGTGTTCCTCTCCTGCTCTAATTGCACTTTCCCCTAGGGAATTTTTCCAAAGCTTATTGCAAAGAGAGGTGTCAGTGTTGAGGTACAGGGCCTTCTGTGCTAAATATGGCTTGAACAAAAAAATCAAAGGCAACTGCTCTGTTTGGAAACTTAACCCTTCCCTGGGATTCAAGAGAGAAAGAAAATAAATAAACGGTTCCATAATGGTGAGCAGAGTTCTTAGAACTTTCTTCACATTACTTTTTGTAGACCTCTAAGGGAAGGACTTGTTGAGCAGGATTCAAATCTATCAGGAGGGTCAGAAGAATGGAGAGCTTTTACAGAGTCCTGAAATGTTTACATGTTCTTAATTGTTTACATGAAAGTTTTACATGTTCTGAAATGAAACCTTTAGTTTTATGTTCCATGTTGGACAAGACTGATTCTAATCCATGATTAGATCAACTGCCTCTAAGTGAAAGTATGTCCCAAAAATCACCTTACTCTGGGCTCACTATTTGTTTTATGAATAATTTATTCCTGCTGCTGCCAGCCAAAAACCTACTTGTTCCAAGAGATCCAGAGATCTCCAGTTTTTCCTGTGAGCACTGCGGAGCTCAGTGCTCCTGTTCCCTGATTGAGACCAATACATATTCCACAACTTTCCAAGGAAACAAAGGTGACATTCTAGTGAAATCAGTTTGTTTAGCCTCTCCATGCCAACTCCAACAATTCTTTTGGCCTCAGCTATTTGAAAATAGATGGAAAATAGATGGAGTTTCACATGAGAGTGACTTTAAAATGTTTTAAGATGATTCTAATTGTGCGGGGTTTGGAATAGAGGCTGACTTGAGGCTCTACTCAGTTCCGTCACACCAAATGACTGCTGGGAAAACTGGGCAAATGGAACATTGGAAAAGCAGCTCTGAGCCAAAAAAAAGTCAGGAAAACTGTCTTGGGTTGGAAGTACCTCAAGCAGTATAAATGCATGGAGTCCTGGATGCACCAAAGAAACCATAACTTAGTCTGGATTCCCTAAGTTATATTGGATTATTGACAGGAAAAAGAAGAAGAGAACAACTGACAGAGAAGCAACTCTTATCTCTAGCACTGTTCATCTCTCCCAGACAGTGAAACTATTTATTTCTTTGTCCCATATTATTGTCTCTAAATTTGTTTTCCACAGCTCACACTGGTGTTTTACAGAATACATACAGAATTTTTAATATACAATCTACTGACTGTATACAGCTACTGATAAAATCGCAGTAATAATATCATTGTTGTAATTAACAAAACCCTATTTCTTTCCATTTGTTTCTGATAAATTTTCAGAAGTTTTGGGCTTTGGTACTCTGGCAGAGGCCAGAATAAATACCAACATGACACAAATTTCAACATTTTTCAACCCTCAGATAAAAACAGAGTGATTCACTCAATGATCAGTTCCTTAACGATTTAGATGGACCATTCATTATTTGTTTGATATTTTGAAACATTCTGAGCAATGTTCCTGGAGTATTTTGGGAACAAAACCAATGTTTCTCTGGAGTCAAATCATGGTGAGTTGCAGTTCGTGGCTCCACAGAGAAGGAGCTTCAAAATAGACCCATGAAATAATTTGGAAGTAGCTCATAGAAAGCAAAAGGTTAAAATAATTTTTTTTTGCCAGCAGAAAAAGAATTTGCTTGCAAGTAGCAGCAGAGGAACAGATTCTCTTGATTTCCAGCCGACATTTTTACCCACCTGAACAAGCCAATCGTAGGATAAATAATAAAAATAAATAAATAGATAAAAAAATAGATAAACCTTTGGTCATGGTTTAACCCCAGCTGGCAGCTCAGCCCCACATCAGCCTCTTCCCCAAACCCCTTCAGAGGTATGGGGGAGACAATTAGAAGGGTAAAAGTGAGAAAACTCATTTGTTGAAATAAAGACTGTTAAATAGGTGAAGGAGCAGCTACATACACAACAAAACAAATGAAGGAATTAATTCATGGCTTCCCATGGGCAGGTGTTCAGCCCTCCCCAGGAAAACAGGGATCCATCAGGAATGATGATGATTGCTTAGGAATAAAAATGCCACCACTCCAAAACCCCCCATTTCCTTCTTCTCCAGCTTTTCTGCTCAGCATAATGCCATAGGGGCTGGAATTTCACAGGACTGGACATGACCCTGAGTATTCAACACAAGCAGGTGGGATATAAGGAAGACCAAAATCCTCCTTGAATAGAACACAGAGACCAGAAAAAGCATTACAGGATGTCTCAACTAAGCTGTTACCACCAGTTTTACCCAGCATGGATCTGGATCTCTTACCCCAAAATAAAGAATTGGTTATTCTCAACTGAAATATTCACAAGTTGCAGACCTATTAAGCAAATGTTTAATATTTTTTTCACTATATTTCTGTCTGGTTTCAGACTGAAACCACGACATAAGTGTTACTTGAATTTCTCCTATCAAACAAATAAAAAGCCTCAGAGTAAAAAATTATGTCTAAGAAAAATTCACTTTACCTTCTGGAAGTGGCAGTCATGGACCAACCCGTCAGTTTTTGCTCCTGATTCAGACTCAATCCAAAATTTCTTTGTTGCTTTCTATTCCTCTGTGATCATTTGCTTGGTTCATTTAAACTTGGGCAAAATTAAGCCTTTTCCTTTCTTTTGTCTGCCCTTGTAGAGCCCAGAAAACAAACTCAAATCATGTTCATTGTTTTCTTCTGGATACTGAAATTCTAACAGAAGGAGATGCTGCAAGATAAATGTTCTGCTTGAGGAATAGCCCTGGTCAAATGTATCCTTTTTCTGAAGGAAACTGATTTTGATTTGATTAAACCGGGTGATTTTGATTTGATTAAACCAGGTGATTTTGATGTTTTCACACCCTTTGCAAGCACTTGGGGGTTGTGGAGGGGTTATTTGCAGAACAGTCTAATACAGGGTTTTAAGAGGAAGCTTGAAATTGCTGTTGAGGGGCCCACAGTCCTGCCTGCCCCTGCAACCTCAGATCACACACCTGAGGAGAATACACCCCATCCCTGGAAGTGTCCAAGGCCAGCCTGGACAGGACTTGGAGCACCCTGGGATAGTGGAAGTTGTCCCTGCCCATGGCAGGGGGTGGAACTAGATGGGATTTAAGGTCCCTCCCAACCCAAACCATTCTAGGGTTTTTAGGAAAAGGCTTTGGTGCACAAAAGTGAATTTATTACATATCAAAGCCACACTGGGAGCAGCTCTCCTGGGGCTTTTGTAAAGGGTTACAGGTAGTAGGCGAAGTAATATTTGCATGCCACTCCTTCCTGTAAATTCACAGGTTGCATAGAATCCCCCCATAAGGTAGGAGCATGTCCCACCCTTTTCTTCATGCGCAGCACCAGGGGACAGCACTTGGTCCCAGGGGAAGGAATTCAGAGAGAAACCTCATCCATGCAGCCTGAGAGGCGCAGAGAATTCCTGTTCTTTCAGGAGGAGGAAAAGGAAGTTAAGCAATTGCCAGTTGCATCCATTCCAAGTGGGAAGAGCTGTGTTCCCACAGAGGTTTTGGTGTGGGTGTCCTTGATCTTTGAAAAGCTGAGGCAGGCTGCTTCCAGCTCATTTCAGAGCTTGGGGAAGGATAAGTTCAGACCCAACATGTGATGAAACAGCTGCATTAATGTTGGCCTCTGCTTTAGTTGCTGTGTCTCCATGGAGATCCAGCTCCCCACCTCTCCCACCTGCACGGCGTTTTCTGAGTATTATGATATAAGAAGATTTAATGATTGAAACATTTTATTTGAATTTTAGGCACAGAGAGAACTGTATTTTGTGAGCACTGACCCTGTGAGTTTTCAGTGTGTGGGCTGCAGGATTTAGCATCCTTGCCATCCATCTCAGCTCCTCCTAATCCTCCCAGAGTGCACTTTCCTCATTTGTACCCAGCTGTGGGCAGAGGCACGGCTGCAGAATGGGAAATGCACCACGGGGCTGACTCTGCTCCAAACCACACAAAATGTGCTCTCTGAGAAAATTTATTTGTGGTATGTGAATATCACGTAAAGAGGATAAATTTTTGGAGACTGGTGGCAGGTCTGAGCTATGGCCCAGTGTTTGTGATTCCCTGGGACAGTGAGAGGGTCAGGACTGGGTCAGGTCATTGCTCATGACCATGTGGCAGTGGGCATCCAGCTGTGGACACACCAGTGCAGAGGTGAAACCTCTTAAAAAGCCCCAATCGATGTTTGTAAAGGTGCTGAGAAACATTTATGGGTTGAAAAGCACCTTCCAGCTCATCCTTCAGTGTCACCAACACGTGGCTCTTTCCTAGGTGGGTTGAAGTGGCAGGAGCAGGAGCTGCATTCCCTCTAAAAGCACAAACCCAGCTGCTCTCCAGACACTGAAGTGAGGCAGTAAACCCCATCTGATTAAAGTCTACTTCGTGTTTGGCTAAATCATAACATCCAGGAGCGTTCCTTATCTTGCTTTTATAAACGTCACAGGGTGGTAAATACAGCACAGGCTCTGGCAGTTTGTTTAACAGCCCTCAGGTATAATTACTCAGGGGGGTGGTGAGGCTCTGGATCTGTTATTTTTGTTCTGCTCACATTTGTTCCTGCTGTGCATATCCCAACTTTTGTAAAAAAGATCTTCACACCAAGTATCTTCTACCTGTGGAGACAGACAACCACCATCCCTGGAAGTGTCCAAGGCCAGGCTGGACAGGGTTTGGAGCAACCTGGGATAGTGGAAGGTGTCCCTGCCCATGGCAGGAGTTGGAATGGGATGTTCTTTACCATTTTTTCCAAGTCAAACCATTCAATGACTCCATGATCATTCAATAATTCTATAGTTATCAGAAATATGTGTGTCACGTTGGAGGAGCAAAACAATTTTTAATAATTTTCCTTATCCTCTTCCTGTTAAATCACACTTTTTGTCCTATTTCTGAAGTGTTGCTCTGCAGGAGAAATGGTATTTTTCCATGGCAAGATCAAGTAGTTTAAGTTCTAAGTCAAGAAGTTTTAAGTTCTTGAGTTCCTGCCTCCTTCTATTTTAGCTGATACAATTTCTGTGCTACTGTAAATGAAATTAAGATAAACCAGTCTGGGACTTTGCTTCCAAAGTCCTTGAGCTCACATGGCATTTCAGAGCTGCTTTCAGTCTTGGGCAGGGGACAAGAATCGTATCACAGAATGGCTGGGTTTGGAAGGGTCCCTACAGATTATTTTGTTCCAGCCTTCGGGGAGTGGCACTTAATTCCCAGTCCCCGTTCAAAATATGTTGAAGAAAGTTTTTCCCAAGGCTATTGCTAGTGTAAAAAAGATGATGAAAGGTTTAACCAAACAAAGGACTGAAGTGGAAATATCATTTCCTGAAGGTAGCATAAGGTACCCATGCAGAGAGTCCTTGTCCTTGAAAGCACAAGTGGCTGCCACTAAGAGAGTTCACTGTTCTGAATTTCCTTACCTGAAGAGTTTCTTTACTCATCTTAGAGAGACAGAAGAAGTACCTCTAATCCTATGCCTCATTCAGTTTTGCCAATTAAATAAAAAAAATAAAAATAAATAAATAAATAAAAAAAAAGGAAAACCAAAAACCTGTGGCACTGATTTAAGTATTAGAGATAAAAGGAGTGGGGAGAGAAAGGAATTTATCTTGCCTTAAGAGCATAACCTGATGTCTCAATGTTCAGCATTCATGAATGATTCAGCATCAGCACCCACCTTGCAGCATGGTTCAGGGAATCACTGAGTCATGGAATGGTTTGGGTTGGAAGAGGCCTTAAATCTCATCCAGTTCCACCCCTGCCATGGGCAGGGACACCTTCCACTGTCCCAGGGTGCCCCAAGCCCCAATGTCCAACCTGACCTTGGGCACTGCCAAGAATCCAGGGGCAGCCCCAGCTGCTCTGGCACCCTTTGCCAGGGCCTGCCCACCCTCACAGGGAAGGAATGGTTATTCCTTCTCAATATCCCATCTAAATTTACCCTCCATCAGTTTAAGGCAGTTCCCACATGTCCTGTCACTCCCTGTGCTTGGAAAAAGCCCCTCTCCCTCCCCCTTGCAGGCTCCTTTCTCTCAGATCTTCACCCTCCAAAGCAACACAACTTTTTTAACTTTCCACACTCTCGTATGAGTCTTTTCAGGAACTCGGTGTTTTGATGGATATAAATTTTCTTCCCACTTCCAGTTGATGCCCAGGTGTTTCTCAGCCTTTACTCCCTCTGGCTGGAACAGTTTATCCTTCCTGGAATTTACCTGGTGATGTTCAGGCCTGCCACCCTCTATCTACCTGCCTTCCTTTGCTACAATAAACAACTCATATCTTGCCATATTTTTTTTTTCCCTTGAAAGTTCTTCCTGATCACATTTTTAAGCTTTTGATTGTAGCCAAGAAAAAGGTTGTTTGATTTTTTTTTATTTTATTTTGCATTCTCTGTCACTCTTCCTGCTGTAAACTGGGAACCATGAAAATGAAAATACATTGAGCTTTATTCGTTTTCAGCAGCTAAAACATTCTTTTTAAAAAACAATCACCAAATGTTAAAAATATGCTCCCTCAGCAAAAACCTGGCATAATTTTAGGGACTGGTTGTGACTTTAAAGAGCTACAGAAAGCAAACAACAAAAATGTATCTTCTTTTCTTTCTTCTTATTCACATTAATAAAATATGATTTTTATATTATTTGACTGAGTTAAACAAGGTTCATTCAGCTGCAATATGCTGAGTATTCAATTTCCAGGCCTTGAGAGCAGTACAGACAGATAATCACATGTCTTAGTCCAAAGTCAACTGAAGTCTTTAAGGAAAAAAAAATACTCAATTCTATCCAGATTGCAAACCTTTTTTCATTTGGTCTTTTTCCCATTAAAGTTGGGACCTCATTTCTTGCACAGGCTGCATTTTCCTAATAAAAATATTCATTTTAAAGACTGTCATACACAGGACATTTTTTCTTGTGCAACAAAGCCAATTTTACTGGAACACCAAAACAACGCCGTGCTGATAATATTTGTTTTTAATGCAAGGCAGCCTGTACTGCTCACACCAGAAGTGAACGATTAAGCCAAGTGTAACAAAAATCTAATTATCAAAATCTTGACTGTGTTTCCAGACCTAAATATGCCTCTCTCTCGCAGTCCTTCACAACTCATAGATCTATTGTTAAAAAATCTCAGATCAGCTTGTCTGCTGACAGGAAAATCTGTGTTATAGTGACTTTTACTGCCTTTCTTTATAATTACCATTTGTCTTCTCTTTCCTTGATATTTTTACCATTTTCGTTTTGTGTTCATTACTTTTTTCCTCCCGTGTTTCCCACAACTGAGTTGTTGCATCTGTAGTAAATATTGAAAATTCTGTGCCTAAAGGTAAAAAAGACATGCTCAAATTACCTGACATTAAACAAAAGCAAGGGCTCCCTTGTAGTCCTTGTGGCAAAGACAATAAAATAAGGAAATTAGTTGGTATAAATAAGGCTAAATAAAATTAAGGCTTAGCCTAACCCTCTGAACGAGCAATAAAGAAGAGAAAGGAAAGAAAGAACCAAGGAAATTCAAAAGGGAAAAGGGAATGAAATTGTATTAAATCCCATTATCAAGCCTTGAGTGGAATTGACGTTTGAGACAGCTTTGAAAAGTGTATGTGAGGAAAAGCAAAAAAATATTATAAATAGAGAAACAGCAGAAGATATTCAAGAGGCTGCTGAGTCCTGTTCTAGTGTGGTTTGGATCTTATTCATGCAGTCTTACAGATATATTTTTTCAAACCTCCTGTTTTCTCCACCGTAAGAAAAAACTAATTGCTAATAGTGAAACCATTAAAATAGCGAAAATATTTATGACCTGTTAGAGTAAGAGAAAAGGATTGTGAGACCAATGGCACAATGACATGAGCCACAAACGTCTCTTGCTTATTAAATAAAAAAGAGAAAAGGACATAAACCTCCCCAAAATTCAACGTCCAGGAAAGCTGAGCAAGCAGAATCAGCAATCAAGAAATTGAGATTTGCCGTGGTTTGTACCCTGACGTGTGGGAGGATGATGTCCTTTTTATGGGATGATGTCCATCCCATAGGGTCTCTTTTTGCCAGCAGGTACCATCTCATCCTCTCGGAGGGAAGAGGGAACCAGAGAATTTCATAATGACCTCATTTTAAAAGATTGATATTTTTCAGTATAAATGTTTGGGTATCCTCACGTATTATAGCAAATATACTCCAACTTCTAAAAGCACTTTCTGGCAATTTGATTACTTTCTGGAACTTGAACAGCTCATCTGGTTCAGCCTTTCTGGCTTCATAATGGAAAATAAGTGAAAAAAAAATCTCTTGATATAAATCTGACAAAATTAAGGGATCTTTAATGGTGTTTCCAAGGCAGCAGTAACAGAAATAATTTTCAGAAATTGTTGGGAGGTTTCAATTTTATCTTTCTTTTAATCACTTAACAAAACTAATGTAAAAATTATAATTTTGAGCACAGTTCAGTCTAACAATGGGGTGATTCCACATTTAAGCCTTTTAAACTGACCATCCCTCCCATTCATCTGTTTACATTTCATTCCACAGGTGAAAAATCTTTACTGCAATAAATTCTTTACCTGGTTCTTCTCCTCATTTTTTTTTCTCTTTATTCACTGCTTAATGACATGATTTAAATG
>WAAG01091126.1:10696-27838 GCA_013390105.1 Tichodroma muraria
TTATCTTTGGGCTTATGACTTAGCAGCTAATCAGAAATGTAAACAATAGGATATCTGATATAAATTTGATATGGCCCTGGGATTTTGTTTGTTTTGTTTTGTTTTTTCCTAAAAGTGGAATATAAGTAATATTTTGTCCATCTTTCTTTCATATAAAAAGATTTTCTGGACTGAAGAGATGACAGTTTGAAGGCAGACCAGTAAGGGGAGCTCTTGCCAATAGTTTAAGCTGCTTTAAAAAAAATTCTTGCAGCCTGGGCAATGGTGGGTCACAGATTTACCGTGCTTTGGAACATCAGATATGCTTTCAGCTAGAGACGAACATTCTGCTTCAAAGGGTCCTCCTAAAGAGTTATTCGCTGTTGGAGACTTTGGAATATCTTTAGCTCAGAAATTTCTTAGCTATTTAGGTATCCAGTGTTTTCTCTCTAAGCATAGGTACACAGCCATGTTACATTAAAATGATGAGTCTGAAATGTGGTCTTCCCGTCAGATGTTACTGGTAGGTATGTGTATCTCCACACCATGAGCCTGCTTTAGAAGTTGCTCCATGTTAAGTTACATAATTTTTAGTGAGTGTAAATCAAAATAAGTCACTTGATAAGAAGATTTAGGAATTTTTTCCTCTTTATTTCCTCATATTACAAAATGCATGTGATTGTAGGGTACCTGTTCCTCAAACCACATGCATCATACCGTGTGGAAGACCATACAACATTCAATCTTACTGTATTTCAGTCTGCACTGGGGATTTCTGCATCTTTGTCCCTACAGTGTCGCTCATAATTCAAGGAAATGAGACATACAGAAAGTTTTTCCCTTATTGGCCCCCATATGAGTAGCTTTATTGGTTTACACATAAGTAATGGTAAAATTCAGTACATTCCCTAACCAAACAAAAACTACAACACTTGCCAATTAAGTTTTAATATGAGGGGCAAACCCCCTTAGGACTTTGAATATTAGGGATTATATTTTTCATATAGACTGAAAAAGTAATTTTCTCACTTCTGATTGCTTAGCACTAAAAAGAAAATTAAGACTAGAAACACTATAAAATTGCTGCCAAGTGAAAAAAGTTTTAAAGTGAAAAATTTAGAGCATTGTTGCTAGCTTTTAGCTTTTTGTGCTTGAGCAATTCTAGGTGTTAGTAACAGGTGTGAAGCTCCTGGAAGAAATCTTAAGGCTTATAATACCAGTGCAGGCATGTGCTTGAACACACCAAAGAAAACCCATCCAATACCAAAACTGACAGATAATTGATTAGCCACATAACTAGCCCCTCAGGAAAGAAACAGTGAGCAAAATTTCTGGACTGACTACAGATCGAAGGAGTTGGCTGTCAGAGCTGTACAGCTGTTCATTTTTCTATTGCAGAAAAGATGGACCCAGCTGTAAATCACAGGATGTGCAGATCAATGGGTACCCTTGCAGCTGTGAAGATCTCACTTGCACATTAGATATTGCATGTTTCTGCAGTGTTGGCATAGCTCATACACTGTCACTAGAGAGGTCTGCACACCAAAGAGATGAGAGATGATTCCCAGAGACGATCCCAGATGATCTCTCACCATTTTGTATGTTGTGCTTCTGGTGTATCAAAGCTAGAGGGGTGAGATGGGAGGGCAAAAGAGAAAAAAGGCAGGAAAGAGGGGGAAGAGGATTTTAGGCTCGTAACTATTATTTCCTGTTAATTCTGAGATTGAACAAGATCAGAAGAAGCATAAGGATCAAAAAATTTACTTGCAATTAACTAGATCTTAATTGGTTTACAAAAGGCCCTGTGTTTATCCAACCAGAGACCAGGCCTTCTTAATATTACACCTACTATTCTACTTTGCTCTGTCCTGAATGGGACCACTTTTCTCTGTGTAATGAGAGTGTAGTTTTACTTCCTCTTAATCTTTTCATTCTCCACTGAATGAAGTGATGGCCACTGGCCCCTTTATTGTGTGTAAGACATGTTTTGCATGTGTGTCATATGTATATCATTAGATACACAGGTGTTCCAGAAGCTAGAGTTTCAGCAGAAGTAACCCTGGAATAATGATAACTTTCTGTATCATCAACCAGCTTGAAATTAAAATATGAAAGAAAAATTTCTCAACTGTAAAATGAAGCATGCCCCTATATTTGATTTTACCTTTTTTCTAAACAGAGACTAATTTTATCTTCTAATTTTAGGAAAGTTATAAAATCAGTATAAAACTGAAGAAAAAAGAAGCCTGGTTTCTTAATGAATATTTGAAATCAATATTGTTAAGCACAACTGCATCAAGGGCAATGTAATAAAGGACTGTGACAGCTTTTAGTGTTGGCCAGGTTGTCTTTTGGGCAGAGGGAGCTGCAAAAGGTGTTTGAGAGGAGCCCTAGAGGATGAGGGATGAGGAGTGGGCAAAGCTAAGCATCTGACCAGATCTGCCAGGAGGACTAGGGAACCTGAAATCTTGGAATCAGTAAATGTTTCCCCTTTTGGCTTTGAGTAGGATTTCTTAAAGTTATTTCTGCCTGTTTAGCCTGCTGTGTGACAGCAGGAGCCAGAAGGAGCTGTAGGGAGTGGGAAGGAACAATTCCGAGGGTGGATGTGTTTCAGAAGGTGGTACCTAAAGTAGTTTGCTGCAAGTATGAAAAACTAGACCAAATTGAGACTGTCTTTTCAATGTGCAGTTATTCTAGCTCATTTTGTAATGTACTATAAAACAAAAGAAACTGTGAAGGTCCTATAAAAAATGTATTGTTTGACTTGGTAGCTATGAGAAGCAGCCCACTACACCTTTAAATTTGAAACACTGAAGGAAGCTTTCATGTAATGCATTTTTTCATTGTCATCGTAGTTACATGAATATCACAACCAAAGCAAGTCATAAAAACAAATAGAGAAGACTGTGACTATAGTCTACCTGGACTTTACTAAGGCCTTTGACACCACTTCCCACTGCATTCTCCTGGAGGAACTGGCTGCCCATGCCTTGGTCTGGTGCACTGTTCACTGGGTGAAAAGCTGGCTGGATGGCAGGGCCCAGGGAGAGGTGGTGAATGGTGCTGCATCCAGCTGGTGGCCTGTCACTTGTGCCGTTCCTCTAGGCTGAGTGCTGGGGCCAGTCCTGTTTAACAACTTCATAAATGTTCTGGACAAGGGGATTCAGGGCACCTTCAATCAGTTTGCAAGTGACACCAAGCTGGGTGGGAGTGTTGATCTGCTGGAAGGCAGGAAGACTGCAGAGGGATGTTGACAGGCTGGATCAATGGGCCAAGGCCAATGGTTTGGGGTTCAATAAAGCCAAGTGCCAGGTCCTGCCCTTGGGTCACAACAGCCCCATGCAGGGCTACAGGCTTGGGGAAGAGTGGCTGGAAAGTGGCCTGGCAGAAAAGGACCCGGGGGTGCTGGTCAACATCAGCTGAACAGGAGCCAGCTGTGCTCAGGTGGCCAAGAAGGCAGATCCCCAATGGCATCCTGGCCTGGATCAGCAATGGTGTGGCCAGCAGGAGCAGGGCAGGGATTGTCCACCTGTACTTGGCACTTACGAGGCTGCACCTCGAATCCTGTGTCCAGTTCTGGGCCCCTCACTACAACAAAGATACTGAAGCACAGGAATGAGTCCAAAGAGGGGAACTGAGCTGGTGAAAGGCTGGAGCACAAGTCTTACAAGGAGTGGCTGTGGGAGCTGGAGGTGTTTCACCTGGAGAAAAGAAGGCTCAGGGGAGACCTTATCACTCTTACAACAACCTGAAAGGAGGTTGTGGTGGGGTGGGGTTTGGCCTCTTCTCCCAAGTAACAGGTGATAAGAGGAAATGGCCTCCAGTTTTGTGAGGGGAGATTTAGGTTGGATATTAGGAAAAATTTCTTCACCAAAAGGTTGGTCAGGCACTGGAACAGGTTGCCCAGGGAAGTGGTAGAATCACCAGTCGTGGAGGTGTTCAAATGGCATGTGGATGTGGCTCTTGGGGATATGGTCTAATGGTAACCATGACAGTGCTGGGTTAACAGCTGGACTTGGTGATCTTTGAGGTCTTTTCCAACCTTAATGATTCTATGATTCTACAGCATGCTTACTCTGCGGGAGAAAGAGACCTTTCCTTGCCCAACAATATTTTTTAAAATTTAGGGAGGAAAGGGATTTTGCAGTCCTTACACTGAGTGGTATTACTGTAAGGTGGGGGTCTCAAGGGGGAACAAACATAGAAAATTGGAGTGCTAATAAGGATAAACAGACCTTTCACATCTAGAATTTATTTTTGTGTCCTTATAACACTAGGATTAAAAGGATCAGTGAAATCCCTAATCAGGTATTCATGAAAGTAAGGGGTGTTGCTTAAATCATTTTGTTTGCACACGGAGCTGCTTTCTATCATTGTATTATATTTTGCTAGAACCATTAAAAATGCAAAAAGTCATCATATTATTGCAGTGTATTTTTCTACTCTTAAATCTAGGTTGAAATGTGTTTTTTTTTCCAGTGGAATAAATGGACTTAAATATTTGGTCATGTTCCTTTATAGAACTACCCACAATAATGCAGGCATTATGTTCTAATTATGCTGGGTTTGATTTGGTTTTTTGTTTTTAAGAATTAATATTTGATTTTGCAACAGTCTCTGTATTTGTCATATCTTCTAAAATGGAAGGTGATAGTACAGAGTATACTAATTTGGGACTCTGGTGCTAAACTGTGCTTAAGACCTTGAACATTTTGGTGGCTTTTCTCTTATTATTTCACATTTTACAAGAATTCTTTCTTCTTTTTTTTGTATTTGAATATTATCTCCATTGAATTTTGGGGAAAAAGAAAAAAGAAAAGGACTGCTTAAACTTTGCTGTGCTGTCCTTTTACTTAAACTGCTCATGAGACCACACTTGGAAATAAGAGGTTTTGAAGAAATTATATATGGCACGGGTCTCTGTAGGTTTAAGCTGAAAAAGATATAAATTTACATCTCAGCCGTTAAGGCATTTGTCTGAAAAGCCTAGGGACCTTGGAATTATTTCTACCAACTGCTATTTGTTTTAATATTCTAATGTGCTCTTTGCAGAGGAAGTTGTATTAATTGATATTTTTTATATTGTAGGCATATTCAAAGGGCTCACTTTGAACTAGGATTTCATAATGTTAAACTTCTTGGGAAGTGCATAAAAAGGGAGCCTAACCTGATGCAGTAAGTGAAATAGGCAAAATTACTCTGTTTAATAGAGTAACACAGATAGTCATGTCTATTTCTCCTGGCCCTCCTTAGTACCCATTTCAAGTTTAATTTACCATTCTTCAATATAATTAATCACTACTGTATGGACCAGCACAATATTTTTCATATACCAGAACTCACTCTGAAATTCTGGGAGTATTAGCTGCTTTCATAATGTCATCAAATACCTTACTGGTATTCTCTTGCTGACTGGCAGATGCAGATTTTTCTCCTCCTCTCTTTTCACTTGATGCCTTCAGTTTAAAATTTTCATGTCCTTCAATTCATAACTTTGTACTATCATATTTAATCCTATTTTTTTTATTGGTCTTCTTCTGGGGGTCATCCATTGTTTTCTGAATGATATATCTATTTTAAGTCTAGGCTGTATTGTTGATCCTCACGTTTGTGTGATCAGCTAATTTTATTAGCACATTCATTTTTTGTTCTAAGGACACCTAACAAAAATATTAAAAAGGTCAGTATCATGACTAATTCTTCAGGGACTCCATTTATTGTATCTCCTCAGTCTGTTTTCTTTGGAGCACCATCCACTGCCACACTTAACTAGTTCCGATCCCTTGCCATCTGTACTAATCTTCATCTCTTCAGTTATTATCTTGTGTGGCATAATTTGAAATACTATGTAAAGTTAAAAAAAAACCAAACAAACAACCCACACATGGGTGTTTAGCCTTGTTTAGCACTGTAGTGGTTTGACCCTGGCTGGATGCCAAAAGAGCCATTCTGTCACACCCCTCCACAACTGGACACAGGAGAGAAAAAAGTTCATGGGCTGAGGTAAGGACAGAGAGGCATCACTCACCAAATACTGTCATGGGCAAAACAGATTTGAATTAGAGATATTAATTGAATTTATTAGTAACAAAATCAGAGCAGGATAATGAGAAGCAAAATAAGACCTTAAAAACACCTTCCCCTGCCAGCCCTCCCTCCAGCTCCACCTCCTCCCCCTCAGTAGTGCAGGGAGACAGGGAATGGGGGTTCTGGACAGTTCATCACAGGCTGCTTCTCCTACTGCTCAGGGAGAGGAGTCCTTCCCCTGCTCCAGTGTGGGATCCCTCCCACGGGAGACAGTTCTCCATGAACTTCTCCAGTGTGAGTCCATCCCACAGGCAACAGCCCTCCCCAAACTTCTGCAATGTGGGTCACTCTTTCATGCCCCCCACAGGGTTGCAAATCCTACCAGGAATCCTGCTCCAGTGTGGACTCCTCTCTTCAAGGGTCTGCAGGTCTTGTTTTCCCTTGTTCAGGTCTTGAAGAAGGGGGGCAAAATATATGTGGAATGTTGGAGCTGCTTCCACAACAAAAATGAGGCAGGAGGAAGCTGGAGTGAATAGCCAAGCAACTGGAGGATTTGGTCAATCCTCATTCAGCCTGGCTATTCCCTCAGCTACGGAGGAAATCCTTGCTCTGTTGGGGAATCTGCCCAGGTAAGCTGACTTGTTCCTCTTTCTCAGATGTGTTCCTCTGTGGTGGAGGAAAATTGAAGACGAGTTACATCAAAAGGAAATGCCTTTTGGAATCAGCTGAGCATATAAAACTAACAAAAGTAAGTTTACGTGTGGAAGGAGTGAATAGATTTGCATGTGAAAAAAGGGAGCAAGTTTGCATGTGAAACTCTCTAATGCATTAAAAATGGGACAGTCATTCATGCCGTAAATCCAGATAGAGTGAAGGGGGAAAGCAAAATAATGGAGGCATCCAAAAGCAGCTTTTGCATTGTAACACAAGACACTTCAGTACCTGCTCTAGTTCTGCAAGGTGAATTCTATGTGCCTTTTTTATTTTGTGACCTACAAAGGAAATTTTTCTATTTCTTTTATTTTAGGACATTTTGGTAATTTTCTGCTTCCATTTATTTCCAGAAGGACCAAAAAACTGGAGTGAAATCAAGACACCTTAATTTTAGTTTTAGGCTTCTTGATTCTATAGCATATGTAGTTGAATTGATCTTGTTGAACTTAAAGGTATTGCTAAGCTTCTATAACAGTCAGGCTTGTGTAGATTTAGTCAGATGCCAACACTAAACACTTTCTTACCAGCTAATGATTACACCTGAAAAATGCAAGCACTTTTTTGTTGTTATTTGTGTATAAATACGTAACTGATTTTTGTTATTTCACCTGGTTTTAATAGATCTGCATCTTAAATGAAACTGTCCTTAGGATGGGATTAGTTATGAAAAGCTGCATCCCAAATGATACCTAAAAAAACCCTAAGCAAACCAAAAAATCAACCCCCAAACCAGCAAACAAAAAAGCTCCATTAAGTTAAACTAGTGGATTCAAGAGGATCTTAACAATAATCGTTACATTTGATTTTTCAGGTGTACTTTCCCTTTCTCATGAATCATATGAAAAACTTCTAGGAAGTGTTTGTATTATTAAATAACCACCCACCTGTGGCTTTACATTTAATGAGTATATAGAGAACTACTGGCTCACCAGTTCTGGGAACACAATGCCCATGGAAATCACAGTTCTGTTCTTTGCAGTGCTAATGTTCCTTGGATTTGGAAGGCAACCAAGTCCTGTGCTTTGTTTTCTGTCCCAACATACCAAGTCGTATAAGTGAGCATGAACAAAGTGAGCTTGTGAAAGGTGAAGAAATCATGAAAACTGAAATGAAACAGCAAGAAAGTGTCTACAATATAAAACATTTAAGGTCAGAGAGTATGAATATTTTACCTGACAAGAAAAATATGAGATGTGCTATTGGGCAGAACAAGGAAGGTGAGTCGAAGGTTGCTTTCTCATGGTTTTTGAAATTAAAAACTAAAAGACATTCAAAAAAGTTTGCAGTTGCTTGCAGACAAATGGGATTTATCATCTGCGTTCATGAAGGGTCATTACTAGTTTTTTTAATGGTGTCCACCTTTAAAAATAAAGGAGATACTACAAGAAAGTCTTTCTGAAAAAGAAGCCAGTCTTTGGTTCTTTGAAGGTTGTGAATATGGGATTAATGGATTACAGAAATGGACAGATTAAAGTAGCTGCTTACTCTCACAGCTGGGTAAAAGAGACAAGCATAGGCCTAGTTATGATTGAAATAGAGCTGAATTCCTTCTGAAAGAACATGTCTATTTTCCTTTGACCTTAAATTCACAATATTCCAATAACAAAAATTAATTTACAAATTTTTTTGTACATTTACTTGACTGATCTTTATTATCCAGTCAAGCTGGCTAAGTAACTAAGCTTTTCTTTACGTAAGTAATACCAAGAACTGAGCAGAACCAAAGCATTCAAACAAACAAACAAACAAAAAACCCAAACCAAACAAAAAAAAAAGTGGGGTTTTTAGGCCTTGTCATAAAATTAACAAGGGTGCAGGAGATGATGATTTTGATAACATAATTTTAGTTTAATGTTTCTATTAATTTATATTGCTGAAGTCGCATTAAATGTTGCAGTTGGATTATTGAAATGTTTATACGCTAGCAACATAATCTAATGATACTTTAGGTCAGACTTAGTATACTGGAGGAGGAAGGGATGATTGGGTTAGTGAAGGAAAAGGTTGTCCATTTCCTTTGGGCTTTATACATTTTATATATATCTCCAAAAAATATTGTGAAATGTGAATTAAGTATGCTTTAAAATGCTTCATTATCCTAGAGAAGTACCTTTAGTCACAGTAAAAGAAAAAGGTTCAAAAAAGTACAAAGTAGTTTCACAAACCTGATGCCATACTGCAGTGGTATTTTCCCAAGTGTGATCTCTCGTTGCATTCATAGAGCAACAGTGTCCCGTAGGCAAGTTACAAGACCATGTTCTATTGCCATAAATAGTAGAGATTTAAACTTCTGTTTTCACTTTGGAAGATGAGGCCTTGTCTTACCTGTAAAGATACTCCTGGGTTCCACTCATTCAGATTATGGACTTCATCTGAGATTGCTGTAGCTTCCCTTCTGCACGTGGAGGAATGCTGTAGTCCCCCCCCAGCATGGAAAAAGATCTTGTTGATTCACACATGCAGAAGAAAAAGATGGGGAATTGTTCCTCTGTTGCAAGGTTTAAACACCTGAAGTGTCTGGTTCTAGTTCTTGGCACTCCTGTGCATCTGTGTAAATTCATTTTTGGAAAACAAATGTGTTATGTGATTTTTCATGTATTTTCCTTCACTCCTCAGCATACAACAGGGTACAGAATGGATGGGATTCCTGCAAGGTATCAGTCATGCTCATAGCATGTGTAGAGGCTGGTGAACAACTACCAAACATAGATTTCTCTTGTGATTATGAACCAGCCACAACTTCTAATGCAGCACAGAAGGGACTAGTGGGCAACACTGTTGCACCATAGTTAATGTGCCGGGGGTGAAGAGGACAGGATTACCAAGGCAATTGAAGCTGCAGCAGCGCAAACCTTCCTCAGATTTTTTTTTTTTAATTTTTTTTTCTTTACTCCCTAAATTTCATTCTTATGATGTCCAGTAAACTAGGAATTGAGCTAAGGCACAGATAGCTGAAGTCAGATACAAGAATTGAGTGAACAATTGGTTTCAACTATTCCTGCTCCTCAAAATTTTCTACTGAAATACATGAAATATAAGCCTACCAGTGGTGGTGATGGCTGTCCTGTGAAGATATCCAGTGGGCAATTCAGGGAAGCAACCTTGTCTTCACAGCTCACCAGTTGGTAGCATCTCTGCAATGCACCCAGAAATGGAGCCTGACAGCTTTTTATTGCACTTTAGCTATACGATCTGTTAAGAGGTGTCCCAGGGTTTAGCTGTAAAGTGCTACTGAAAAGTCTTACGGAAAAGACTTCTTTGTCTAAATGAGAATTTTATTAACAGACAAAATGTATACCCAACTCTAACACATTATCTCAGGCTTCAGTCTCCAGATTTTTGCACACGTAGCTGGTCCTCTGGCACGAAGTTTGTCCCCTTCTTGCTATAGGTTGTAAGATAAAATCCTTATGGAGCTTTGGGTAATGGTGTGAAAAATATTTACTTTTTAGTTTCTGAAACGGTCTGTAAGTTTTGATTACTAAAGCCAGCTTGGGATAGGGTTTTTTCACTTCCTGCTGCCCATGTACTATTCATTGGATGGCTTTTCTAGAGCTGACAATTGCAGTTTGTTCTAAGTTTCCTTAAACTACTGAGTGCTTCATACCCTTTATGTTCAGGCATTTTGCTGCTCCTTTCTGAAGAAAGTGAATGTGCATTCTGGTATCTGTGATACCAGAATACAGCGTCACAGTTTGCTTTTACTGAGGCTACCCCAGGTCTTGTAGCGTTGGTATCTGCGGACTGTATCCTGAATTTCCAAGTTTGAAGGATAAAGGCATTCTCTCCCACAAGACAACCCCTTGACCCGTTACTGTAAGCATTATTTTCTGGGAGCAAAGGTTACGCTTAGCACGGAACACTGGTCAGCGCAGTTAATTTTCGCTCGCTGTGGCGTTTGCTGTGAGTCAAAAATGCAGGAATACAGCGCTTGTGATTCCTGCAGGGAGGAGTGTGAAGTACATGGCGGGGCTCGATGCCCCAGATATTGGCACCAAGTTACTTTCCTTCTTTCTCAGCCCCGAAGGCAGGAGGGGTAAGCCCGCTCTCAGCGCTCGGCTGTCACATCACGCCGCTGCTGCGATTTCTGCTCCGGCGGGCGGTCAGGGGCTGGCGGGGCGCAGGGCCGTGCTGGCGGCTGTTTCGCCCGTCAGACGAGCTGCTCCCACGCCGCTCTGCGGCGTGTCCGTGCCCGTGGCCCGGCCGCGGTTCGGGGCCGGTTCGTGGGCCAGCCCCGCACCCCCGCGGGGCCCATCCCGGCGGGCGGCGGGGGCGGAGCCGGGCCGGGGCAGGNGGGGCGGGGGGGTCCCGGTGCGCCGCCGGGACGTGCGCGTCCGCCGTGTGCCGCGAGCCGCGTCCTTCCCGCGGGCACCGGCCGGGATGAGCCTCGGGAACGCGGGCGGGCGGCTGCCCGGAGCCCCCGTCCTTCCCTTACACCTGCGGCTCCGGGCCGCGGGCGGGGGCGGTGCCCGCCCTCCCGCGGAGGTCCGGGAGTGGCCGGGAGGTCCGGGAATCCCGGGCGGCGGCGGGGAGGGAAGCGCTGGCTCCGGCATCACCTGTGACTCTCCGTGCACCGCCCGTAGCGCTGCCATTTGTAAATATTTTTGTCTTTTTTTTCTGTTTTTTTTTCCCCTCCCGCTACGTTCTCCCCGTGCCCCCGCCTTAGCGGGGTGGGGGGTGGCCGGGGGCGCACGGTTCGGAGTCGTGCCCCGCGATGTGCAGAGATCCGCCTCAGGAGCGCAACTCCTTCGCATTCTTTGTGTTGTGTCTTCTCGCCGTGCCTTTCAGTAAGCGTCTGTGTGAGAACGTGTTCCGGCGCCTTGGCTTCCTAAAGGTTTCCGAAAAAGTGCAGGAATCGTTTACCAGTTCAGTGCTTAAATTTGACTGAGACGTAGAGCAGACAATTAAAACCAGCTGTATGGGGTGAGATCAAAGGTCTGTCTTGTTTGGATTGCCGTTTCTGCAAGTGGCACATAGCAGATGCTTAGGAAACACCATAACAACAGGGTGAGCGTGCTGTGATTCTTCGGGAAACCAGCCAGGCCTCCAGCAATTTGAGGTTAAGGGATTGCCTGAGTCAAATGTGATGGTTCTGTATTTAAGAGTCCTTTTTCGCCTGTAGCTTAGATATACCTGTTTTTTAAACAAGAAAAAAATCAAAGGCCTCTTAATAGAAAATGTTCATCTATAGAAAATATAATTGCACTCATATTATTGTCATAGGTGGCTTCATTTTGCCAGGATTAAATTTGCCTTTCCAAGGATTACTGATTCATGGCAACATTCTGTGTTTTAAATAGGTAGGGGTATTTGCAGTGGATATTTTCTATGAAAACTGTAAATAAAAGAAATGTTTCTTAATGTTTGTTTCTATAAATAATTTGCAGCATTTAAGTCTTAAAGTAACTGTTTAATAAAATGAAGTATAGTAAGAGCTGTGTCAAAATGACAAGTGTTTTGCCATAATACAATATTGACAGCTTTGGGGATGATCATATGAACCGCTAACATTTAACAATTTATCTTTAAGCTTAAAGACTTAAATTGTTGTCTCATTTTATCAAGATTTCTGGTAAAATTATTTTGAGGATACCGTCACAGATTTTTCCACAATAGCAAAATCATGGTGATCCCTGGGGATGCTAGCTATCAACTTGATTGTGTAATCCTAATTCAAGAAATAGCTTCATGCCAGTAGTTCAGGTAAAATAACCTGATTGCTCTTACAAGGAACATTTGCACGAGTGGGCCTCATTTTTCACAGGCAGTGTGAATGTCAGGCAAAGTAGAGCTATTTCAAAAAACTGTGTATTTCCCCACGCCCCCAATGGAATTTTGTAAGAAGGTCATTAGCAGTTTCTTGGGGGCTGAAAGGAGGTAGTGGGTTGATAGTATATATAGATAGCTATTTATAAGATTAAAAATAGCTTAGAAAACTGACAACTGTAACTGTTATGAATGATTTTCATAGGAAGACAATTTTTTTTTGTACATTGCATCACTGCTTCTGACAACAGACTGGATTTCTCACCTAGTCAACAGATGTTTATTGTAAAACCCTTAACACATTTCATTATTCTAGAAAACCCTGCTCATGTTGAACTATACTGAGTCTGTGATGGACAGTTTAAATATTCAGTATATTTCTTTCAGTAAGGCATTGAATAGATTTAAATGGTTCTATTGTAAACTTGCACCAAGAAAGCTGTTGTAGTACAACTGATTCATTTTTATCACAAAAAATTGATTGATTCAGCTGAATTTTGAAACAAAATCAGTTTTGTTTATAGCTAGCCTTTAGAAAAAGTTGTACTTGTTTTATGTAATTATTAAGCATACTTATAATACACAGCTTTTAGCATTGCTTTTCATTAGTAGGTCTCTAAGCACCTTGCAAAGGAATTCAGTGTAATTATTCTCTTCTTGGGATAATTATTATCATGTTATCTAGTGCTCATAAAGAGATCACTGTCTGCCTGTGATTGCTATAAGAAGCTCTTTAAGAAGGTCTAATAATAAAATCAGACTTCTGATATAATTCTTTTTCACAATAAAACCCCAACAAACCCACCTTTCTGTTTCTGTTGTAGCATTTTTATTTCATTTAATGATGACTGAGGTAATTTCATACCATACTTTCCATGCCAGTATTGGAAGCTAAGCCTATGCTTTATGGAGAACAGACTTCTCTTCCTAGTGTCAGAAGAAACCTTGCTGAAGGCTTAACTAAATTCATTGATGGGTTAGAAAATGCTTCAGGACAGTTCCTGTTAAGGTGATCCAGGTACTAATGGTGGATGGCTCTAGGTCAGTTACCAGGGAGCTTGACTGCTCAGAGAGTTTGTCCATAAGTCTCTTGATACCAAGCAGGATAAAAAAAAAGTGTGTGTGAACGAGCGAGTTACATGGCCAGCATCCTCATATCTTTTGTGTTTTGCTTCATCTCTACTGTGGTGGAGCTGGTAGAAATGGTACAGAATCTTTCATTTTTTTGAGACACCATCAATGTCTCATTTTTGTAATGCATCTGGTAGCACAACAACTTCTGATGTTAGGGATGTGAAGTACACACCTTTAAGTTGCTTTCCAACTGTCTCTATCAGTTGGGGTGTGCAGTTGATTATTACTAATTACATTATTGGTGCATTTTCATAGTTACTTAGGACTTGAGGTCTTATACTGGGTTGATAGTTGGCAGAATAGAACGAAAAGTTGGTGTTTTTTTTTAAATTCAAGGTAATATATTAAGTCATTGTCATTTAGGGATAAAATATAAGTTAGGAAATGTATGGTAGGTTTGATAATGGAAAGATTATAATTTGAAAAGTGTATAGTGTACTATATGTTAAAAATATAGGAACTGTATTCCTAGACAGTGTCATGCTATCAAGAAACATAAGCTTGTATAACTTAGATCTGAGTTGTAAACCTTTTATTAAAGAGAATGAAGGCTTAGCTGCTATAATGAAATGTTTGTCAGAAGTTGGGCAGGTGTAGTCAGTGATTTCAGTTGGCTCTCTGCAGAAACAATGCCTTCTTGTTGGCAGACTTGCATCTAGATTTCACTTAAATTTGTGTGGTGTCAGATTATTTGGAAAAAGGTCCAAGAGGAAATGTTTTGAGAAGTCCAGTTTCAAGAAACTGCCTGTTGCTGTACTTACTGTTTTTGTTTGACTCTTATTTTGATCCATGCTTTTATTATTTGATCCACTGTTTCTCTGTTGTGTAATTTTTAACTAATGCCTTTGTTTACATCATTTTACAGTATTTAAAACTTTAGTATCTTTTGAATGGCTCATAATAATAGTTTTCACTTTGTGCTCACACCCATGAAAGGCCTCAGTATTACTCTGCTGTGTGCCATATCCTTGATAGTTATAATAGATCTAGTCTGGAGAATCTCCCTTGAAAGCTGGGCTGTGTACTGTGGAAGTCCTTTGTTGCCTTCTGCATAGTTTGAGAGCTAACAGACCCATCTGGTAGTCATACACTTTCCTGGTGCTGTGGGTTTGAATAATCTCCAACATCCTCATCTAGTGCAAAATACTCTGCAGAACATTCACTTGAAGACTGACTCTCCCATTAGAATAGAAAAATCTGGCATTTCTCAATACTCACATCAATCCATCCTATCAGTTCCTCCTCTGCTTTGTACGTGCCGTGGAATAGATTCCTCTCCTTTGAAGACACTCTTTTCATGAAATATTTTTTGAAGCAAATGTCTAGCAGCTGAACTGTTTTCTAAATGAAATCCTTGTAGATATCTTGTTTCACTAGTTTGAACAGTAAATTTCAAAAGCAACCAAATCCATGCATATAGCCATTTAAAGAGAATTGGTGCAAATACTTTACCAGTGGTCTCTGGCACCACTTAAGCAGATAAAAGACATGAAAAGGAGCCATGAACGTTGGACACAATATGCAAGAAAATAATCTGTCTGCACGTATAGCAAGAATATGACAGGAGAACAGTGTTTTTGAAGATAAGTAGCAAATAAAGTTATTGGGGAAAGCGAAGGTTGACTGCCTGCTGTGATTGTGATGGATCACAGTCCACAGGAGACTCTTTAGTTGGAGAAAGATCGTAACTAACAAAATTCTTAAATGAGGGAGGAAGCACTCTCACTTTTTTCTCTTTTGGATGCACTATCTAGTACCATGGGAACCTTGGTCTTTTGAGCATCCTAGCATTTGTAGCAAAGTTATTGCTGTCTCTGCTTTATGAAGAACAGATCTCTCTATCCAGATTGGAATGGTGGGATGACTTTTATGAAATCCTTTCAGTTGTAAATAACTAAAAAATTAAACACAACCCTAGAGATCTACCTGTCTAAAATCTGATTAAAATACACAGAAGGTAGATTGACTAACACAAATCCTGTCTTGCAGATCATAGACTGTATGGATAATAGTTACTGGTGTATAAAAATAGAAAAAATGTTACTCATAAAGCTATTTTAAGTGTTAAGCAAAACTTTTAAGGGGGAGTGAATTCAGCTAAGGGAGAAGGGGGAAGAGTTATATACTTGTGGTGTCTTCCCCAGCTCTCACGAGTCATGTAAGTATATTAAGAACTGTTACTATATAAATATCTTGGCTGCCATACAAGTGCCCTACATAGTGTTTGGAAATGAGGGACTTGAACAGTGTAGGTGTTGAACCAGCTTTAGATATTGTACCTTCTTTTTTCCCAGGCACAAAAATATGGGCATATGAATGGCATATGAGCTCAGACCAGAGGTGTTTCTGCATCAGTATCTTGTTTTTAACAGTGAATGGTAGCAGATGCCAGAGCAGGGTATGATAGGGTGTGCAAATAGCTGAGTGTCTGAAGGGAAGTGTCACTGGGTTCTAGCAGGGTGCAGTTTAGGGGTCTGTGGGCAGATGGTATTTAATCATTTGGGTTTTAATAGTTGTGGTGAATTTATGCCATCTTTTTTTGGAATCCTTGATAGCTTTAGCATCTGCAGCATCCTGTGACACAAGAATGGCAGAAGTTTAACATGTCCATTTTTAGTTCATCTGTTGCCAGCTTAAGAGTTACAATCCTCCACTCCTTTAATTTGCTTGATGTAAAACCCTGTTATTTTTAATTTGTAAAATTTAATAAGAAACTTCTATGGATAAAGTTGAGTGCTTGTTGTGGAATACATACGGAATGTCAGGCCTTGTATGCAAACTTCTGTTTACTGCGAAATATAAAGAAAGGTTTCTTCATAAAAGTTCTTTTCACTTTTGAGTAAAGTCCAGTTTATTTATGCTTTGCATTCATCTTATCATGGAACCTGAGAAATGCTTATAGCGAGTTTTGCTCTTAGCAATGTATATTTTTATGAGGACTGTGGGGTTCATATCTACTGTATATCAATTCTATCTGTAGAAACATTGTGAACATAAAAAGCTGGCCTGTGGAAAGTAATTGTGAAATTTATAAGATTGAAGAAAGTTTTGATTGAGGTTTTACTAGAGCTTTCTGTAGTTGCGTAGTAGAAGACCATTATTATATCCATATTTGTCCTGTTAGTTGTTAAAAAATAAAAGACATTCCTGAATAATTTGGAAACAGAACAATATGTAAATGAAATTGCTCTTTCCTGTGGTCAGTACAGCAACTTTCTCTTAATCTGTAAAGAAATAATAATATGTCAAATGGCTTTAATTTGCATTTCCAGACTTGGATTGGGCTGGAGTCTGTTGTGGAGTTTTCTAGTTTGATGTGGACTTATTCCTGGTTTGGATTTCTGCTTCCTTCTCTTATCTGGTAGGGTTTGTTAGAAGTTCTTTAATGATGTTTGATGTTTAAGGCAAAGGATCCTTTATGGCACATATATATGTGTATTTATGTTTTTTAATTTGTCATCAGAAAATGGGGCTACAGCTTCCATTGTCCTGTAAGTGTTTATGAATTCAATTGGCTAAAGC
>WAAG01091131.1:265-12322 GCA_013390105.1 Tichodroma muraria
ACACCATCACTAGCTGTACTGCATTTTCTTTTTGTTTTACAAAGTTCAACTTCGAACAACTTATATTTTCAGTGTAAGTGAAACAGACCAATCTCTTTGCTTCCTATGAAAAATCTGCATCTCTTAACTTTCTCTGGAATGTGCTTTGCAGTATGAAAATTACACTTGTTAGAAGGAGCTCGCCAGTTGGCCTCGTATAACCTGCTTTGCATCCTGTGTTTGTTCAAGTGTTATTAAAGTAATTAAACTCTGGAAATAATAAGTACAAAACATCAAAACAGTGTAATTGCATGAAAATGCATGAAAACTGTGTAACTTTGAGATGCTTTTGAACAGCACATATTTGGAAACATCTCTAAGGTAATTTTTGTTTCAGGTGTTTTTTGTAAAATTTTGTAATCAGGTGTTTTGCCAGGTTTTTTTATGGATGGTTAGTTGGTTTTGATTGTTTATCCTTGCTGAAAAACCTTTTTTTCCTCAACTACTTTCACTGTTGCTACACTAATATTTTGCTGCTTTTGATTTTTTTTTCTAGGGCGCCAATGCCTCAGCTTTGGAGAAAGAGATTGGTCCGGAACAATTTCCAGTCAATGAGCACTATTTTGGTTTGGTTAATGTGAGTTTCAGACTGTGATTTATTGCTTGGAAAGGACTGGAATGTGTTGGTTAAACTACAAGACTGAGATGAGCGAATACTTGAAATTCTGAAAGATAAAATCACTGAATATTGATACTATTGAAATGTGTTTCAGTATTTAGTGTATTTGTTGAAATATGCTACTGAATTGTTGAAATGGGCTCTCTATTGAATACTTTTATTTCATTTTATTAGGGTAATTCTTCATCACTTTCATGTTATTAAAATGTGTAAGTCTTAAAGAAGGCTATTTAAAATATGTAACTTGTTCATAATATGCCAATAAAGTAAAATAAATGTATTAAACAAAAAAACCGAAAAAACTTGTGAAAGACTATGATGCTATGAAGTATTTATATCTGCTATTTATATTAAGATTAAAAAAAAATACATCCCAAAGAGGAAAGCAGAAATAAATATATTGGATTGTTTGAATCAATAATTATTGAAAATAATTTTAAGGAATGATTTAAATTTTAATTTCTGATCTTTCTGATGAAAAATATATCTTGTTAGGAATTGCATTCTACTGATGTGAAATATTACATTATTCTCTTTATTTGGCTTCAGAAACTACATAGTTAAAGCAGGTAGATTTAACAAGAGCTATTGTCTTGTTTTTCCTAATGAAACTGATTATTTAAATGTTGTCCTGGTACTGTAACATGTCTCTACCTCCAGGTGCTTGCACTGACCTGATTCAAGAGTCTGCAATCTGAGCATGCACTGTGGATGTGTGCATCCACAATGCACAGTAAAAACACCATCACTTAAATTCAAATGGTTTCTTCTCCTTTCTCATGAAAGCTGAAATACCCTCTGAATGCCACGTTATTTCTCCCAGAAGAGGGAATGCAGCACTTGCGCTGTTAGTACCTGTCAGTTCTGCAGCTGAGCTTAGGCTTTCCATTTTTCCAATGACAGGTTTTCGTAAATCTGTTGCTCTGTTGACAGAAGAACTGTTTTTCTAATTTCTTGTCTGAGTCCAGACATGATTTAAGACTTAACAGTGAAATTGTATTGTACACCTAGTCTTGAAGTTTTACATAGTTTGTACCTTTAAGGGAAGGTTCAGTAAAGGACAGTCTTCTTAATATGTCATGAAGATCAACAAATTCTGGGTTTTTTGTACTCAAAGTAGTAAAAATTTGAGGGGATATCTGTCACTGCCCTCAACCATACACATAAGAGACAGGCAGCTACACAATATCAGAGTCTGCTACAGGAATTTTGCTTATTTTAGCTTCAAACTATAAAATTTTATGGGCTGAAATTCTTTGAATTGTAACAAATAATAAAATGGATCTCATTACATTTATGGCACACTGGTGCTGGTTTTCAGGTACAATGGTTGGCCAAGGAAATTCAGTGATGTTGATGCCTGAATGGTTTTCAGATCTATTCTGCAGCTTGTGTTTACTAACACAGCATGTATACGCCATAAAAGTGTAATAAACTTGCGGCATGTAAATCTGCCAGGGAAAGTGAAAGTAGCAAACTATGGCAAATGACTAGAAAGAATGACAGAGATAATTCTAATTAAATTAGATAATTAGATAATAAATTAGTACTTTCAGATTGAGAAGTGATGGAAATCACTATTTTTGCCTTCATTGATTTCTTTAATTTTTTTTAGCAATTACAAGAAGTGAATCTCCTAGAGGTTCATTTACATTTACTGCTAAGTTTTTCTAATTTGTATATTGATTTCGTTTGTCCTAACTTTCTCCAGAGTAATGGGAAAAAGGCAAATAATGTGGGAGTCAGTAGCTTTCTTCTAACTGTGTGATAGGTGGCCATTTGAGGTCACAGAAAAGCATTTTAGACAAAGATGACAATCCTGAAATAGAGATCTGTCAATTTATCCAGAGGTAGCATAAAAGAAGAGGAGGCAAAAGCACTGTCTTACCCCTTTTCCAGCTTTGTGGTAGAATCTAGGGATTGTTCAGAGGATGTGCTGAAAGAGCAATTTGAGAGGTAAAAGACCTAAGAGAGGGCTATTATCGGAAACATATGGAAGACCAACAGATGGTTGATGGGAATGGAAAATTCGGCTTAGACTTGAAGGGACAATATCATTCACTAAGTCAGCAGGAAATATCTAAGATATGTGGTAAGATGAAGGCGTTAGGAGTGTGATGTCCCATGCATATGGACAACCAGGAGCATCAAGTCTGCTTATCACTCTTCTTTCCCTCTTCAGTGCAGTAATCCCAAGTATTCAAATCTATGTACTTTACAAATTAAATCAGTCATTTTATCCAGTGAGGATGAAATAAGGTTTTTAATCTCTGAGAACCACTCTGGAAACTCTTCAGCAGCTTACCCGATTTCTAGAGCAGAAGGTTCGGTTATTCGGTCTCTTGCAGTGGATTTGTGTGTCTTGGAGAAATCCTATTCACTGGAATGGCCCATTGCAACAACGAGAAGTTGTTAGAGCTGCATCAGAGCTGGGAGGAACCCTAGAGCTGCTCAAAGACAGTGTTCTAAACAAATCTAAGTTCCTGTAAGTCTCTTTTGTTGGATGGGGTTCAGCAACCACATCTCTTCCCAGCTGAATGTCCCTCAGAAGAGCAGGCTATAGGTGTTCATGGGTGTGCAGTGTTTTTGTTGCAGTGTTCTTACTTCGCCTGCTGTCTCATTTTTCCACATAGGTTGGGTGTTGTAACTTCGCTTTCAGAATTTAAAAGAAAAAAGAAAAGGGGTGTGGGTGTGTGTGTGTGTAAAACATAGCTAATGCAATATTTTTGTGAGAAGAAACAATCTGATTTCTCAGAATTTAGAGCAGAAGAACAGTATGAACTGATGAAAAGAAAAATTGGTGATTTTTTTACATCTCTTAGTCATGCACAGCGTAGGATGGTCCCAACAAGGTCGTTCTTACATTTTCTGCTACTGTTCTGAGGGAGGCTGGACAAGCATGAAGTTCCACGGTGCAGGGCTTGCACACCCAGGTGTTGTGGCTCTGAGGCAGTGCTGGCTGAGGTGGGGGGGAGGAAGGTGTCTCTTGGAAGCACAGCCCAGTGCTGAAGACCCAGGATTAGAAAGCAGATTTAGGTGTTGAGTGGGTGGTGGGAGCATGGGGAGACTGGAGCGAGGTGTTGGGTGTTTCTCTAAACATGGGAACTGAAATAACAATGGTGGTCAGACCAGCATTTGTTCATTTATCAAATTGAGTATTTGCATAGTCTAGAAGCCTCCCAGCCATTTCCCACTTGTTGTTTAGTACAGGTGCCATTTTAATTTTTTTTTTTAATGATGGGAAGCATTTATTTTAAAAATACTTTGAGTTTTGAAGTGATAAAGACCGGTGCTTTAGAGATAAAACAAATATGAACTAATTAAATTTTCTTCAGGGGTTTGCTTTCAAACATTCTTCTGTTGCCTGCTGTGTTTCTGAATCTGATTGGAGAAAGCCTTTTATGAACTTAATCTGGTTGCTTTTATTTCATACTCACAGGCATGTAGGTTAACATACATTCATATTAAATTAATCTGAATTTTGTTCAGCATTTTGAGGTCTTCATATTTTGTTAGTCTCTCACCGCATGGTTGCCATTCTAATTAATTCATCATCAGACTGCTCCTCTTTAAAACTGGAATCTTATGAAAATTCTAATTTGCTTGCTTTTCATCTTTTGACACTTGCTGAAGAAATTTTAGCAGTTTTCCAATTTGATTAAATTTTAAGAACTTTCTTAACACTTTAATGTAGTTCTCTTTTTGTGGCTGTTTCTAATTATAAACTCATAAATAGTTAGCTTACAATATTAAATGTTTTGACAGAAGCTACTGTGTGATTTCATCAACTTCCTTTAAGGTAAAAAGCTCCAGTTTTCCTCTTAAGTTCATAGACTTATTTGCAGATTTGGACCACAAAGAAGCTAATATAAGTATTATAAATACTCCTAAAAAATTATAAATATTCCTAACTTAAATAAAGAAAAATAATGGATGTTAAATTCATCATTATTTAATATGGATACCTTAATGACATCTTAATATTTTTTAAAATATGCTTCTTACTTATTCTTTGAGTGTGTCTTGGTTATTTAGAAAGTAGTTATTTGTATTTCCTTAGTTTAAAATAGAGGAAAGTAATTAATTTTTAAGTTTTGTAATTAAATTGCATGGTGTTCTTGTTTGTCTTAATTGGGAGAGACCAAACAGTAGTTGAAAAATAGTTTGAAAGTAGTTTGAAAGCTTTTAGTTCTTTTTCTCTGTTGAAGGAACCTGCTCTTAAAATATCACTAAAGGCAGTATTTGCTATACAAGTCTCCCCCTCACAATGATAAAGTCTCAGAAGTTGCTATCTGTATGTGCTGCTGTCTCTGTATAACATCAATCTGAATGTTATTTCCACGTTTTGCAGAATGTGTGTAGTAGGTATATGCTTCGATTTGCAGGTTGCATGACTGCAGCTGAGAGATTGGGTTACTTGCTGAGGGCCTTCTAAGGATTTTTCCCACACTTTGAGTGTTGGATAATAGGCTTCACTGGAGGAAGGCAGCATGAAATTGGAATGGCAGCATAAAATTAGAATGGCTTTAGGCACCAATGGCTCACAACGCCTTCACAGGTGTGGTGGGGATGTTTGCAGTGTTGGGGTGAGCTGGAGGCAGTGTCAGTGACCTCAGGTGCCTAAAGGAATCTGAGAAAGGGGGACATCTGGAGTGTCCCGTCTGGGGTGTCCTGGTACAGAGTGGGTTATGGACGCTTTTCTTGCTGATTCTGCTTTCCTCTTTAAGTCCAGTGGCTTAAAGGGTGGCTTAAACACTTCAAAGTGTGCACGTCCCAGTTGCGTTCCCTTTTCTCTGCAATCTTGATTTCAAGCTGCCAACTGCCATAGCTCTGAATCCTAAGCAGGCCATGTCACATTGGCATTCAGGAGTTTCCTTAAACAGATCTTGTCACCCTGAAATGAGAACTGAAAATGTAGGAGAAGGTTGAAGTAGTTATTTCGGACTTCGATGACAGCTATTAAGATTTGGAGAATCTAATTCCTGGTGTGTGAGATGCTCTCCCGTTTTCAGCTGTATTTTTTCACAGTACAAGGTCATGCTGTGCATATTTGTTGCTGTTGTGTCTGATGTGTGATAGACAGGTATTTTTACCTGAGCATATTTTGGGAGTTGTGACACTGGGGGTGTTTTTTGAACATTTTGACCCAAAGAGATGTAAAATATTACCAATAAGTTAAATTTTAAGTGAGACAAAATTAGATAGTATTGTTGAAACTAACCTAAGTTTTTCGTGCATTTACATGCAGTGTACTTGGTAGTCCTTTGTGCAACATTAATACATTTTTCTACCTTAAAGTCAGGAAGAAACGACTTGCAGAAAGTTGGCCCCTGCTTATGCACTCTCTTATAGCTTGAAATTATTTTTACCTCTCTACAGTAATACAATGCAAACTCACAGATCTCTCTCTTATTTTGTAGTTTGGGAATACGTGCTACTGCAATTCAGTTCTCCAGGCACTTTATTTTTGTCGACCATTTCGAGACAAAGTCTTAGCGTACAAGAGTCAGCCAAGAAAAAAAGAGAATCTCCTTACATGTTTAGCTGATCTCTTCCACAGTATAGCCACCCAGAAGAAAAAAGTTGGAGTAATACCTCCCAAGAAATTTATAACAAGATTACGAAAAGAAAATGGTAACTTTTTTTTCTTTTTCTTGTGTAATAATTGTAGCAATTATGTTAATTATGAAGCTGACATAGTGGAATGCCTGTATATTTGTGCTCCGTAGAGTACCTAAATAGAAAGTGCTCTTTGTGCTGTAGTGTAAACAAGAGGTGGCCCCAGGATAAGGGCGTAACCCTGGAGCAGTTTTGAGAGAGAATCCTTGTCCCTCTCTCTTCATATTGAGCTGAAGTGTATTGTCATATTGTCACTGGCTGCTTATGAAATTACTTGCTAGTTCTGTTTCTCTAGGAGTTTAATATTTTTAATCAAAATTCACTGTATAGCCTTTGTTCTTTATTAAAAAAAAAAAAAGTTTTTGAATGGATGAAAGAATCAGTCTCCCAAACTGAGTCTGTGCAAAAATTTGCCTGTAAGAATCTGGATTAAGACCCCCCCATCTTTTTAAATTGATTTAGAATTTATGCAATGTGTAACTTGACCTACTTTCAAAACCACTAAGTAGTTTTGGCAAATTGTTTTTTAAATGTCATCGTTATCCTAAATTTCAAGAGGTTTCTAGGGATTTTTCACGTTTCTTGTTTTTTATCTGCAGGGCTAATTGGCCAGAATGTTTTAGAAAATTATTTGATGTTAAAATATAAATGAAGCCTTATAATGTGCTACTCAGTTTGGATGCATTTTTATAAAAATACAACTTTTTTTTCCTTAAGAAGTAATTGCTATATTTAAATAAATTGTATGAGGTACTAAATAAATTGTATAACACTACTGCAGTAGGGATGTTCATACTGTTGCAGTCTTTCCAAGACTATGAATGCGACTGAAAAAGCGTTTAAATGGCACGATGATGTCTCTGTAGTAAAAACAAGAAATAAAATATGGTGGCATTCCTAGTTTGACATGGCTATTCCAGCAAATGTACTCCATGAGCTATAATGATATTGTTAAAAAAAAGCTCTTGGGTGCTGTACAATCACTTGCCTGTGCAGAGTAGAAAACTCATTCCCATCTTTGGCATGTATACTCGAGTAAGTGTGCTTGTGTTTGACACATTTACAGAAACAGTTCATTATAACAAATGCAGAGAATCATTCAGATGGAAAACAGAAAGCAAACCACAGGAGCCATTAAGTTCATTATAGAAAGTGTTCTTTGTAATGAGTAATTATGTCATGCCACTAAAATTCTAAGCAGATTAAGGCAGTTGGAAAGCCTTCTGTAGAGAAGAACCTCCAGATGTGGAAGTTCAACCCTTGTCTTTTTGGGTCTCTTTTAATGATGATACTCTCTTTTTGATGATACTTCTCTCTTTTGTACAAATAGCTACATTCAGGCTTCAATTACATGGGTATCATATATGCTATTAAGTGCTTGTTGCAAAGGTATATAATTCTGAGCCCCAAAGAAGAGCTAGTTTAAGAACCAGGTGGGTGTGCAACACCAATGTAGAGTCCCTTCAGTCAGTATCCAGCTATACCAGGGTGATAACTGAGGACACAGTCTTAATGTATTCCAGACTACAAAGCTGCTGCTCCATCTTTATTTGCCATGTATGAATGCAGCATGCATATATTATACTTCTCTGAACTGGAGAGGAGCTTTTCACAAGGGCACGTAGTGACAGGACAAGGGGGAATGGTTTTAAACTGAAAGAGGCCAGGTTTAGATTGGATATTAGGAAGAAATTCTCGTCTGTGATGGCGGTGAGGCACTGGAACAGATTGCCCAGAGAACCTGTGGATGCCGCATCCTCGGAAGTGTCCAAAGCCAGGTTGGATGGGCCTTTGGACAACTTGGTCTTGTTGGAAGGTGTCCTTGTCTAGAGCAGGGGAGTTGGAGCTCAATGGTCTTTAAGATCCCTTCTAACCCAAGCAACTCTATGTTTCGCTATTAATGACCTTAAAGTTTAATTGCCTGGGAAGCAGCTGCTGGCTTGAAGTCAGCGGGAGGTGTACTTTTGCATTTGGATAAAGTTCTTCTAATTGTAAAATGAACAATCTGTAGCTTTCACTTTGCTGTAGTTAATCCTTATTACTGACTGGGCACATAACCCTGACAGGCCTGTGGCACTACACTATGAAGAACCTCTGAAGTCTTTTACCTCAAGAGACTTGTAGCTCTTGTTCTGCCTTGATTTACTTAAATAAACACCTTGCAATTGGCTAGATTGAACTCGCTCGTCTCAAAAATTAGTGTAGTAGTTCATTAAATAAACTACATGGTTCATATTCTTGCCTGACCTATTGCACTACTTAACCGCTCCAAATGACCTGGATTAGCATCAGGGTTTCCCTACTTAGCTAATAACCCTGGACCATTTTTTTCTATTTGAAGTTTATTCCTGGATGCCATCAGGTGAATAACTGTAAAGCTTCCCTGGAGTCCCTGTATGCTTTTCAAAACTTGAACTTCACTGGGTATCTTTTTCATTCATCTATGCACTCCTGTGCGCTGAAGACCTGTCTCTTAGAACATTCTTGGACTGCCAGCAAAGTGAAGTAATTGAACATTAAAAGACTTATATGACATTAGCTGGGGATATAGAATGCTTTTTAAATAGGCAGGTGAATTTCCTCTTAGCAATTCCTGGTCAGAGAGAAAATAAATAACTATTACTAAATCTGTGTTATCCAAGACATTGACCTAAGCTTGGTAGAGATAGCAGAGCCCCTGCAGGAGCTCCAGTGGCATCTGGAGGCTGGGCAGGATGACCTATGCCAGTTCAGGTGGCACTCCACATACACCTGTGTTGAGGCCATTGAATTGCACCCTGGTTTTCTTGTGGTATGGTTCAGTTTTCTGGTAATTCCAGTCAGCTGAGTGATTTCTGTCAGTGCAAGCTGACTTGCTGTCTGCTCTTCCCACCCCCTATTTTTTTGGCTTAGTTTATCAAGTAGGCATTTTGGGTTGGTGTACTGCCGTGAATGATTGCAGGTGTGAAATGAAGGACTGGTTTTGAAACCTGACTGTCTTAAAAACCTTTCTGCAGTGTACCACTAACTGATTAGTAAATTAATCAGTTTTAGTAAACTGATTAGTAAACCTTCTGTTTTATCTCGCAGAACTTTTTGATAACTACATGCAGCAGGATGCACACGAGTTCCTAAACTATCTTTTGAATACGATCGCGGACATCTTGCAGGAGGAGAGAAAGCAAGAGAAGCAGAACGGGCGCCTGCCTAATGGCAACGTGGACAGTGAGAGCAGCAGCCCGCCGGACCCCACCTGGGTGCACGAGATCTTTCAGGGAACATTAACTAATGAAACCAGATGTCTTACCTGTGAAACTGTGAGTTTTCACGTGCTTTGTGACCACGAATTCTGCCCTGTTTCAGAACTGCACGCTTCACGCTTCGTTTATCCCAGCAGACCAAGATATTAGTTTCTTTCTTTAGAATTCTTTATATTTGTGTGAATATTCGCGTTTTTTCTTTGTTAGTGAGAACATTCCAGCAGCTGATGCGTGAATTGTAGGAAGAGACACTTGATCAATATTAGGAAAACGCCCAATTGGATTTTTTGTCAGTGTGATCATTTAGATGAGAACATTCTAATGTGGTGTATTCTAAAACAAAATAAAGTCTGTGATTTGAGGGTGCGAGGTTCTTCTTAAATTTAACATCTTAATAACTTAATGTCCTGCTTAGTGATGCATCTCATAAATAAGTATTATGAATCAGTTTCCATGGATTCCTAGTTCTTAAATTTAAAGTCATTGAAATCAAGATACTATTGGTTGGCTTTTGGCACTTTGATGATAGACTGGGATTCTCAAAAAACATACCTTCATTTTCATGAAAAGTAATCCTTTCCTAAATGTCTGTCCACAGAAATTCTTCTAATACTACACCCTGAGAAATAAATTCTTTCTCTGAGTATGCTATACTAAAATATTTTTTGAGAAGTTCTACAGTAAGAGAAGGAACGTATTTCATAAAAACTTAAAACTGGATTTTACCAGCTTGAGAAAGAGTAAAAGCAGCAAAATTTGAAAATTACAGTAATTCTGTCATGGTCTATTCCTTAGAGATTCTAAAAAAGCTAAAAGACTGTGGATTTTGTGTAACTCTTCATACCAGTTTTATTTAACTTAATTAGGTAGTGCAAATATGTCAGCATGACATTGGAAAGGAGGAATTAATCAAATCTGTGTATTTCACATATTACATTTCATGTAATTCTCTCAGTCTTCTAGAAATACCCACCTCTTTTATTTAAAAGAAAAGAGCTTCATAATGTCATGTATAATATAACTGCAGACTATGAGTAATTTAGGTGCTGATTCCACGCTACCATATCTTTTTTTTCTTGCAGAATTCCCCTCCCTAATAAGTATTTCTTGGCAACTGTCAGTTGTTTTTCTTCTAGTTCTTGAGCTGTTTTGTTTTATTTTTCTTGAACCATGAGTTTAACCTAAGTTTTTTGACACAACTGGCATCATTACCTTTCCTCACTGTGACATTATGAATTACTGCTGTCAGGATTTTGATCTAGGTACCATCCTTAATGCAATTTTAAAACACTGATATGCTCTTTGCCAGCATATTTTATTAGTTATCAGACCTGTCACAATTTTGAGAATTCTGCTAACACTGCTCAGGGTTTTTCTTCTATTAGCTATAGCTAATAGAAATATTCGGCTATTGCTGAACAAGATAATAATCAAATAATCTGGAAGCTATTTTATCAGTTTCTGTCTTTTTAGTATATATCAGCTTGTGTCTAAAACACAGTGACCTGAAAATGAGCACTTAGAAACACATTTGGACACATTAAATGGATAATATTACTGTGAATAGTGTCTTATTTTCAAAAATACTGAGTATATATGGTTGTTTTGATGTTTGTTAAAAGCTGTTGGCATTTAGATTCTTTCTGTGTTTAGAAATACAAGTTAAAATGTTAGGAATACTTGGAAATAGCTCATCTACAAGATTACAAGCAATAGTGGATGAACTACTGCTTCTTAATGACAAGACAGCAGCCCTAGTGTATTTTTAATTTAAATTGGAAATTTATTGCATATTTAAATATAAAGCATAACATATATCTTTGCTCAAAGTGACAGTCATTATCTTCTAATTGGACAACCTCCTCAATGTTCCTAAAACAAGAAAAATTGTATTCTAATTTTAGTTGTCCTGCTTGTGGAAAAGAGCATCTTAGCAGATGTACTGTTTCATTAGCCCATCTTAAAGATAAGAATTGAACTGGCTAAAGATGTATCCTCAATTTAAGCACAGACAGTGGAGTATAAGGAACATAGATATGATTCTTTAACAAGGATTTTTGTTGTGAATCAAGCCACATTATTAAATGAATATGTTACGAAAGGATTGTAAGTTGTCTTTACACGTTTTTAGTGTGATTTCCTTTTGTAGTGCTTTCACCCTTCCTTGACAGAGGCAGAATGATGAAGTGAATGTAAATTTTATGGCTAATTCATAGAAATTATCTAGGAGTTAATTGGTTTTACAGATTTCTCTCTTAGTTTATGGAAGAATAACAGTAAACCAGAAAGTATTGTTATTGGCGTCATTAAGATTAAATTTCAAACAGCTAAATGTGGCCAGTACTTCTACAGAGAAATAGGGGAAATTGTCAAGTCCACCGTATCAATCTCCAGGTGATGGTCTTACTCTTGGGTTCAAATGACTCTACAAGGCATAAAATTCTTTGTCTCAATTCTGCTTTGGGCTGAGAGAAGGCAATAAGGAAAATCCCAGTGTTCTCTCTCATACGAGTACTGTAGAGCCTTTAGCTATGCCCGATT
>WAAG01091133.1:0-17604 GCA_013390105.1 Tichodroma muraria
TCACACTTTGCATTTAAAAAGTCACCATTCCCCGTTTTCACTTCATTTTAAGTAGAGAACATAAATCGAGCCCTTCTGAAATTCATACGGTTGAAAAACTCTCAATTTTCCCTCACTGGATGTGAAGTGTGAGGAAAACCAGAGTAAAGCAGGCGAGCCCAGCAGCACCCAGAAGCAATAAGTAGTTGATGTTTTAATTGCAGTAATTATGTGCAGAAGGGATCTATTGCAGTGGAAGCACAGACCCCCCTCTCCTTCTCCTGCAGCTCTGCTCCCACCACTGACCCTTCCCACAGCTGCCCAGCCCTTGGAGCATCCAGCTCACTCCTCTTGGAGCTGGATTTGAAAAACCACATTGGTCAGAGCGAAGAGAGAGATCACTCGGTCATCTTAAATCAAGCAGTGGAAGTTTTGGCCGTAGGAGTGTAGACATGGAATATCCATTTGGAAAAGCATTTTGGAGGCAGCGTGGAATATGCAAAGCACTTACTCCAGGCTGGCTTTGGTTTGGGGCCATCCATAAAGGTTGTGGACATCGTAGTGTCTGACTGGGGTCCCGTCTGCGAGGTACTGTTGACCTTCCATGCATAGAGTTTTGTGGATTAATCCTATTGACCTATCTCCCAAATCTAGTGGAGAGGGAGGAAATGTATTTATTATTAATAATATGCAGGTATTAATCATTTGAGTTACTTTTTCTTAATTTTCACAATCTGTTAATAAGCATTCAGTCTTTGTACAGTCACTTATTTATTTATAATTATAAAAATAGCATTTCCAAAATGGAATATTTCCAATGTTCCTGTGCAGGTCTCTGGGTCTGGGAATGTTCTAATAGTTCAATTACAGATGCTCTTCCTACAGAGGCTCAAAGAATAAACAGAGTATATCAGAAAATGTTTCAAATCTTCTTAAACACTGTCACACTAATCACATAAACAGAAAAATGGGTGTGGTGGGGGTATGATCACTGTCTGAATGTTAATTTCCTGGAAATTCCTGAGAAACCACTCATAAAACCTGAATACAACAATAAGCAGTGAGAGTATGCTAATAAATCATTAATAAATAATCCCTAATTAGTACTACTTTACATCAGTACTTCAGGAAAGCTGAGCTAAGAAAGTGAAGCATTTCAAGCATTTGATTGCTCACATAAATGGTAATGAGAGAAGACACATGGATATTTTCTAAATATTTAATTAATTGCATTATTCATCTGAGAAAACTGCAAAACAGAGAGCTCAATTCTCTGCCATGCCTCAAGCAAAGCACTTAGACACAAAATAGGGATCAAAATCCATATGCAGCGAGGAGCTGGAAAGAACTTTATTTTTCCAAAGTGCTGCACAGCTCCTGCTGAAGTATCTGGGCTTGCAGTGTGCCCATAATCTCAGGAATGAAGGGTCACGTCCAGTGAGGAGCTGTGGGTTTATAAACCCCTCTTTATTTTGGCTTTTATGCCCCATGTACCAGATAAGAATTTACATAGGAACCAGAAAGAGCTGAAACTGTTTTAAGGAGGGATCAGACTTACGAGGCATGTAGGGGGGATTATTTAGGAGGTCGTCCTTGCAGCCACCTATGGCACCAGCTAAAAAAGCTGCTGGTTCGTTCATGTCCTAAAAACACAGAGCAAAACCCCTTAGCTTGCTCCAGAGCACCATAAATTCTGAATTACACATGAGCAGCATTGCAGGGTTCCTCAGGAGCCCCCCTGCAGCTGCAGTCTCAGTTGGACATCCCATGTTCCATAAAGGGGTTGAGAAAAAAAGCAGGAAAAGGACTTTCCATGAGGACATGGAGGGACGGAAAAAGAGGGATGGCTTTGAGCAACAGGAGGGCATGATTAGATGGGATTTTGGGAAGGAATTGTTCTCTGGGAGGGTGGGCAGGCCCTGGCCCAGGGTGCCCAGAGCAGCTGTGGCTGCCCCTGGATCCCTGGCAGTGCCCAAGGCCAGGCTGGACACTGGGGCTTGGAGCAGCCTGGGACAGTGGGAGGTGGCCCTGCCATGGCAGGGGGTGGGAATAGAAGATTTTTACGATCTCTTCCAACCCAGACTATTCTGTGATTCAGCAATTCTTTGTTTCAAGGGAACAACCTCCAAGGTTGATTGTCAAGTCCAACATTTCCTTAATGGGAATTAAACAGGGCAGAGCAGGGCAGATACTGGGAATTAGGAACTGGGGCCCTGTCCACCAGTGTCAGGCAGAGCAAAACAATCCAGAAATCAGATTTCCACACTTACAATCCACAGGCCATCAAACTTGAGGCTTTTTGAGGTGTTGGGATTGTTGTAGACCTCCAGGATTTCCCTCTTCCACCACTCCACCGTGGAATTGCGGAAGAAGTCCGGGAAAGCACAATGTGATGCATAGAGCTGTAAAAACAGAAGGAAAACAAGACAAATAAGGGGACTGAAGGTATTCTACAGTTAAAATTCTGGATTTAAAAAAAAAAAATAAAATAAAAGATGACAAAAAATAATTGCTTGTTCACTAAATTTTTTGGCTTTTAGGAAGGCTTAACCATTTTCTGCAACTTATTCCTGCCATGAGATTTATCAATGAGGTTGCTGCTATTTTAGTTGGTTAATGTCTATACTTGAGTCCAGCCCAACCATGTCAGTATTTACCTCTATTTGATCTTCATGAGGCAGTGACTCATTGACTTGAACATTGGGAAGAAATGACCAGACCTAATAGGACAAAGAATATTTAAAATAATCAAACCACACTAAATACAAACTGGGTATCAACAACACACAGGTTTAAATACTCATCCATGGACAGTACCTTGGAATATAAAATTTCTTTGGTATCAGGCCGTTGTATGAAGACATTATTTTCCACACCTCTGGTGAAGGCGGGATAATTAGTTTCATTCCCAGAAATGGCTGGATCCTGCAATCAGAAACAATTTTACCCCTGTGCTCAAAACTCACATTGAATATATTCTCCGTTTTGTGGTGCCATATTGGAATTTAAAAACAATATTCCAAACTGACCAGAATAATGATAAATCTCATTCCTTCTGCTTTGATTTTGTTGACCAGAGCTGGTAATCCAGCAAAATGTGGGGAAAGGGTGAAGTCCAGGTTCCTTTCCATGTAGTCAATATCTGTATATTGGACATCCTGTAGATTAAAAAAACCAAAAAACAAACCACAATTATTTTTAAATCATTTTCTCCCCCTTTTTGCCAAATATTGAAAATCAGCCAAAATAAGTAAAATGCAGAACTTTTGATGTGTAAAATTGAAAGCAGTGGCAACTTCAGGCTGAAGTTGTTAAATGAATATTACACAATCTATGAGCAGGTCCAAACCAAAATAAACCTTTTACTGCTGCACCTAAACTGAGGGGAGAAATAGATACAAAATAGAGAAAAAAATGGATTTGTCCATACATGTGTACACACAAGCTGCGCCTGTATTTCCACAGCTATAAGGAAAGAATGGAAGTAGTTGTTCTCTATCGAAACACTGACGTTATTATATTTAAAATGAAGCCACATTCAGTTTATAACATAATTTTGTTAGATCTCGGTGCTATTCCTCCTATCCCAACAACAACCTGGGCCAAATCACAGCTGACTTGACACAGGGCATTATGGCAATGGAATTACGCGGCTCCATTTTTTTCCCCTGCTGGTTTTTCTTATCGCTGCTTCTTCTCCTTCCTGTCATTCTTTGGTGCGAGCAACAAAGAAAATCAAGCAGCTTTTAACGCGGCCCAGAGTCCGTGGCACAAAACCTGCTCTCCTCTGCCACGCTGGGGAGTTTCTGGAATGGATTTAGTCAACGCTACGAAGCCAAAAGCCCAAATGTTGTTTGCTCCCAACGTACGTAGGGAATCCGAGCTGCCTTCATTTCCTCCACGAGCTGGGCGACCTCCGAGTCGTTGGCGTAGCCGTAGCGGCACAGCTGGAATCCCAAGGACCAGTAGGCCGGCATGACCGGGCGCCCAATCAGCTGCACGTGGGAAAGGGAGCTCGTGGTGAGGAGGAGAAGAGAAACCAAACCCACCCAGCCACCCAAGCCCAGCATTAGCCAGGCTCCTACTTGAGTGTACTCCTGAACCACGTTTTCGGGAGTGGGGCCCAGAACCATGTAGAAGTCGAGGATTCCTCCGATGGTGCGGTAGGTCAGGGCAGGGGCGGGCTGGAAAGTCACATCTGGAAGTGGAGGGAAGGAGGTGAGGATGGCTGGATTTGCCACCAGTGTAAAACACTGACTGTAAAAATGGAACACGCGGAAGAGGAGGGAGAGAGACAATTCACAAAGGTCTAGAGGGGCCGGCCAAGGGGGAATGGCTTCAAACTGACAGGGAGGAGGGTTAGATGGGATATTGGGAAGAAATTGTCCCCTGTGAGGGGGTTGAGGCCCTGAGGCTGCCCAGAGAAGCTGTGGCTGCCCCTGGATGCCTGGAAGTGTCCAAGGCCAGGCTGGAAGGGGTTTGAAGCAGCCTGGGGCAGGGGAAGGTGTCCCTGCAGGGGGATGGAACAGGATGAGCTTTAATGCCCCTTCCAACCCGGACCATTTCATGATTTTTTGAAATAAAGTGAAGGTTTTCTTACCCATTGCATTACTGTTAAGCAAGAGAACTCCGTGGGCATTGCCATCTTCTTCAAGAGCCATATAAAATGGTTGAAAACCATAGGAATTCAACTTGTACTGAAAACAAAATAAAATACATTTTACTGGGGAAACATTACAAACATTTGCTTATTAACATTTAGTAATAAATATAATAAAAGACGAGACAATTGCCAAACACAGCAAACAAACTTTAAATTTATGCTCCTAATCCCTAACCACAAAACAGACCTGCAGAAGGTCGCTTGGAATTTCACAATTTGTCAGGCCTGGCCAGACTGCTCAGACGGGAAGGAAAGCAAAGGTATTGCTGCATTTAAATTTCACGAATGAGAAGGTGCTTCCTCAGGACAAAACTTTGCCTTCTTTGCAAACAGAACCAGGTGTCTACGTGCTCAGGAGGTGCTGGTGACGTTACATTTAATTTTCTCAAAAGTGTGTTCCAGCCTGAACTGGAAGTTAGAGCTATAATTAGCTGCTGCTATTTCGTTGGACATTACCTGATAATTGGAAATTTTCTTTCTTGTAGGAAATTAGACAAATAAACAGAGATAAGATTTCTGCTTTGCTTGTGTAAGTACTAAATTAATCCCCAAGCAACAGGAATTGTTCTGACTCACGTCTAATTTTCAAAACAATGAACGGAGAAGAATAAAAAAAAGGAGGAACGTGCTGTTACTCCTCAGCCATCTGTCACCTTCCAACATCTGACTGAAGGCCTGAGCTCCCCACATTATTCTTGCAGGTCACAAATAATGGGATTACAGAAGACCTTTGCCATGGAGACGTCGTCTAAATTGTAAACTGTGATAAATATGGTCAGAGCCAATGCCCAGCACCAGCAGACATCCGCTGGATTTTAAAGTCGTGCTGAACATTTCTGCACTCATTGGCTCAAAAAAATTCACATTTTCTTCTTCTTTCCCTACTTACACCTGGAGGCTGGTCCCTGGTGAACATTCCCCAGGTGTGCCAGTTCATGTTGTGTCGGAACGTGGGGTGCTCAGTCTCTCCGAATCCGTAGACATACTGCGATGCCAGGCGGGTGGAAATCTGGATGAACATGTCACTGAAGGTGAAGGTGGGCAGGCCTGAATCCCAGCTGAAGTGGGAAGAGGACAGGGAAAATAAGATCAGAGCATCCTCATGGCTCTGCTTCTGGCAGACGCTTTTGAGCCATGCTTTTTTCACTCTCCAGTAAAAGTGGACTAAAACTGTTGTGGTTGGCAAGGAAGCTTAAAGCACATGAAATGGGGGTGTCTAAGAATTGCTGAAGAGTTTAAGGACACAAAGTCCTCTGTGTCCATCAGAGAAAGATCACACACAGGCATCGTGCACTGCAAGTTGCGTCGCATTTTGGCAATTTAGTGAGAAAATGTGTTTCAGGACACTACAATCCTATTTTCCTCCCAGACCGAGCACTGGAGCCACACGGAATATGGTAAATAAAGTGCTTTTTACAGTTCACTGAACTTTCTGTGCAGATTACACTGAAATTGCATTCACGGGTCACATTTATTATAAATCAGCATCTTTCCGGTTAGAAATCAAACTGGAAATGCAGCCTGGTGGGCTCTGCCAGAGAATTCCATTGTTCCAGGGGCTTCAGTTGCAGGCTGAATTACTATTCTGGTTGGCAAAAGGGAACTCAACTTGCAATTAAGTTTTGAGTACTTTAAAAAATTAAATAAAATTGGTTTTTTGAATAAAAAACATAGCTCACTCAACTGTTCTCTGTTTCCTAACTGTGACTTAATCAAGGAAAAATGAAGCTCCTGCCAGGCTCATCTGTCGTGTCACCAAAACCCATTTCAAGTCAGTTGGGACACTACTTCTATTTTTTTTTCCCCTAACCATTCCCCAAAACTGACCCAAATGGCCAATCCTTAATGAGAAGTGCTGTGGTCACCTAAGGAACATTTTAGGAACTGTAGAAAATCACTTTGCCTCCCAGAAACGTGGGAAGCGCAGAAGGATCAACCTCCAGAGCTGCCAGTGTTCTTCACTCCAACGCGTGCACAGGGAGAAGGTTTGGGGTGAAAAGAGCTGCCAAAAACGTGTGAAATAAAAGGCCAAAAAGTGGCAGTGGCTTACATGACCGTCCCCGTGCTTTTGCGGCGGATTTGGATCCCAAAGGGTTTTATCTGGAGCATAACCTCATAGAGCCGGTCCTGGCTCGAGCTCGTGGGGGAGCTGGGGAGGTTCAGGGGCACTGGGACCTCGTATCGTGGGCTTTGATAATCATAGATCTGTGAAGCAAAAGTCAGTTTATTTGAACAAGCCAGTTGTTTGGAATCTGAATCTGATATAAATTTTAAAACTCTTGCTGTGGTGAGTATTTTCTTTTGAATGCATATTCTTGAACCAGTTCTTTCACGGGATTTTTTTTGGGGGGAAAAGAATCCCAACCTTAAAGATTTATTTTGGATCAGGAATAGCTTGTCTGATTACATGAATTTAAAGTATATACTTATATTTAAAATATAGGTGTATATACTTGAGTATATCACACAAGTATATCTATACAAGTACACATATTCTTGTGTGATAAATAATTTTCTAGTTCATCTTAACCTCAACTTTTAGGATTCTTTTTCATATTTTCTGTATTTTGAAAGCTGATAGAAATTAGTTTTTGATGCCTGACCACTTAGCTCAATATTATTAAACACATGGAAATAAATTACAGTTAAAAACTGCGCATGGAAAATTTTAGGATAGAAGTGCAATGATGGGTGCAAAAATAAACTGTAGAGCCATGAGAGCACTTACAGATAAATTTACCTGCATATTAAAAAATTCTTTCAGTTTCAAAGTTCCTGGTTGACATTACACACATACACTGACATTACACCTTTGGTTCATGCAATTTCTTTGTAAAATTGAGTGCTAGGATTCTAGGATGAAAAAAACCCGCAAGCTAAGAGCAATAATAGTGGGTTAGAAGGAGAAGCATATTTACACAATCTTCTGTCTGTGAACTATAAATTTGTCTGTAAAAAGCCCTTTGAATTTCCATAAATAAAACACTGGAGGAATTCTGGGGTGGCATTACCTTAAACTGCAGCATGTTGTTGAGGTGGTATTTCACCTCCAGGCGCAGGGTGCTGATTGGGGCAGTGGCAGCCTCGTTAGCTCTGACCTTGGAGTCCAAGCTGAGGGTGGCTTCGACTCCAGTGGAGGAATAATTGAGGCTCTCTATGGAGTAAGGGTTGCTGGAGCTGTAATAGCAGAAGGGAACACCTGGGTTTGCTGTCACCTGGTGCAAACAGAAAGGAGTTTCAGGTTAGCGAGTCAGCTGGATTTTTTATTAGGTATTAGCGTGGAATCCTGTTTTTATCAGATCTGTGTCAAATGTAGAATTTGGGGGGAACATTAATGGGATCCTGAATGAAGGAATAATACAGGATGATCTCTACACTGACTCAGGTGCAGTAAAGGCATCCAGCGAAGGCTGCACAAATAGTTCAGTCAGGAAACTGAATCCTCTTGCAATGGAGATGGATTTAATTTCTCCATCTCTGTGATCTCCAGATCAATCCCTCATGGTTTAAACTTGGCTTGTGGAAATTCCTAAAGCTTCGTCCCTTTTAATCTCATTGCTCTCTGGCCACCTTCAAGGAGATGTGCCCAAAACCCATTTCATACTCAGGCAACATCAGAGCAGATCTTTCCACTGGCTTTATTCACACAAATTATCCTTAATATATCCAGTGAAAATTACATCCTACTAATCTGAGGTCTCCTGACATTTCAAAATGTCTGAAATTACAAAAAGTTCTTTTAAGAGTGCAACAAAACCTGAGCAGTCCATGAACTGCTTGAGCAGGTGCTGGTGCAGGAGCAGCCAGCACAGAATTTTGGATTTCATTCCTGTAGCGAAGGCCAAAAATGGACATTTTGGATTTAGAAGAACAGGGAATGATTTAGTTGGAAGCATGCTCTGAAGTTCAAACCTGCCAGGCCATGTTGCTTCCTCATGTTTATTAATAATTAAGAATAGAAATACATAAAACCATACGTTAGAGAACTTCGTGTTGGAGATTAAGGTTTGGCAAGAGCTCCTTGATGTAGATATAAACAAGCTTACAAATGAACCAAGATTTTTGTGGAATTCAAGGATATTTTCTCTCAAACTGAGATCCAGAGGAGTTAATTTAACTTAAAATGTCCCCGAGTGACCATGAAGGTGCCACAAAGGGGCTGAGCCTTGCAGGTCACGGTGCCACTGAGGCAGAAGGGGCAGCTGAAGATGCTCTTCTGCTTTTTCATAACTTTAATATTATTTCAGTTCATCTTTCAAAAATGACCTCATTTTTCCTCACCTCCTGATATAATTTAGTAGAATTTAAATGGTTGGCAGCTACTGAGGGAAATAAAATCCATCAGTACAGGCCAGCTGAGGCCTGTGCACCCATTTTATTTCTACCTGACAAATCTCCCAGACCACTTTTATTCCACAACAACCACAAAGGGAAACCTTTCATTCTGGATTTTTTATTTTTGGTCCAATTAGCTTAGAGAAATAATAACTTACTTGCCAGGTACAGCCACGTTGTTCACATTTTTCTTTTGTTGCGCCCGGGCTGGGATAACAATCAAATCTTTCATTGTCATTCACATTCAGAGTCCATTTGATTGTGTAAGATTTTCCCAGTTCAAGCTGAAGTCCTGCTATAATAGTAACCTTATAAATATGAAACAATAAACAGTTATTAAATGTCACATCCCATCCAGCTTTCCTTCAGTCAGAAGAGGTGCTGGTCCTTAAGAATAATACATTTAAAACACGAAAATTGGCAAAACCCCATCCTGTAAGATTTTAAACAGTCTCACTTTTACAAACACACACAAGTGCTATTTTTACAGATAAGATCTGAAGAATTAAGACTCTGAAAATACGGAGTTAGTCCCACAGCTTCCTTGGAAGCAAACAGGAATAAACACATGAAATAAGCTGTCTGCTGCCCTGTGAGCATAACTTAGATGCACTTTTATGCAGGAGAGTTGAATGCAATTGTACTTTTATTCTGTAATAAAATTCACACTGTATTTCATTGAAACAACATTGGCACTGGGTACTGTCCTTTGCAATACATAAAATAAAGTTGATGCAATTTTAAATGTGTTTACTTTCCATTTTCCTGTTATTGCTTTACCTTTCTAGCAGGATTATAGATGATATTAGGGATATAATCTTGCACAACATCGTTCTGAGACACAGAAATTGATGTTATTTCCTTGGACAATCCCAAAATCTTGATTTCCTCAAATTTCAGGTTGTTTGGATCAGCATAATTGCTGTGTGTAGCAGTCATGTGTAGAGTATTCTGAAAAATAATATAGTGGTCATATTCTTATTTTAAAAAACCTGCCAAAAGTCCTCCCGATTTAACATTTTTTCTATGGAGATTTTCACATTGTAGCATAAATAAATCACTATCTTTTTCCACACATATCAATTATTGCTCTGCTTGTTGTTATCACAATAAAACTTTTCTACCACATATAAAATAATCTTCAGATTATTTATGTGTTCCATATTTTATTCAGATTATGTGTTTCATGAATATTTTATTCAGATTATGTGTTTCAGCTTTTTGTCCTTGCTGGGGCAGGTCTGTGACAGGGCAGAGAAACTCCACCTGTCTGGGTTTCAACAAACAAAGGTTCTCACTTCTCCTGATATAGAAATACCACTTCCTAGTCTGTGTCATGAATTATTTTCAGATTAAGAGTCCAAGCAGAGGAGCTGCACTGTGGCTGTCACACGTGTGTAGAACTTCTTATTGCCCTCCGTGGGAGCACTGAGGTTAATTGTTAATTCAAATGTCATCACAGCCGAGTAGTGGTTTGGCCACTGGGTTTTCAAATTCCAGCAGCAACTGGGTTGTGTTATCTACAAATGATTCTCTGATTAATTATGATTTAAAAAATAACTCATTTATGTGCTCTACTCGTGTTCCTCTGCATTCTCTCACTTGGTTTATGCTCTTTCATCACGGCAAAGGAATGAGTACCTTTACCCAATATTAATATTATTATCATCATCACTGTTATTGTTGTACGAGTAATATGTTACCACGCTATTTGCAATCCTTGTTATGTGATAGTTACTGTCAATATCGGATAGAAACATATCAGGGCTCCACCCTGATGTCAATTAACCCTGCAAAGGCACTTCCAGCTTAAAATAACACAATGAAACTTAACCCTGATGTAGTTCCTGAGGGCTCAGGCAAGGTGTGGGTCTCCCTCACTCTTTGGAGACTCTTGGAGATTCAGCTGTGTTTTCACAGTATAAAATATATATATTTCTACAGTGCCACTATTTTGAGAATCACAAACACTCCATGCTTCTCCTTTTTGACTCTGTTTTAAATGCCTCTTATGCTTTGGAGTTCTCTTGTTCAGTAAATTTTGCTGCTGAGTTTATTATGTGGGAGGAGATAGGAGTTATTTAGATATTTGTATTAACTAGGAGAAAAAAAACCCAACAGATTGTATCCCAGTTAAACAAGATTATTTTGAACATGAATCCTCTTGGCTTTGGCAAGTGCTTTGTTTTCCAGCAAATCTTAGAAGAGAATAAAGACAGAAAAAGAGCTCTTGAAAGATACTGGATAAAAATCAGTAATGAAAATTAGATCATTTAAAATCAAATACTTACGTTGGAAACTTTAAACTCATAGTAAATGTAGGCTTTATTCTCAATTGTACCTAAAAGGTAAAGAAAGAAGTTACACTTGGAGTGCAGAAAAGAATAAAATTAAAGTAGGGCTGGCCACTGCTAGAGACCAATAAACTTAATTATCAGGACTGCATTCAAAGCTGCACTAAGCAACTCAAATATTTACTAATGTTTCTTTGAGGAATTGAAATGTACCTTTTTCTTTTTCCTTTGGCCAGTCGCCCAGGAGATCTAATTTTTTTCCACAAAAATTCATAGAAATCAGCCCTTCTAAAATGTAATGACTTTTTTATTCTACTGTTATTTCTTCTTAATTTGTCTTAAATATAAAAGTTTTGATCAAAGGTAATCCTTCAACACAACCTAAATAAGAATTCTTCATACAAAGATAATGGTGATGATGATAATTATGATGATAAATGCCATGGAATCATAAGAGGGGAAGTAACACATGGAAATGACCAGGAAAAAGAAATGCAAAGTGTGGTCACTCTGGCTTTCTTTTTTTTTTTTTTTTTCCCCACATACAAAAAGACAAATCCTGTCATCACAAGCAAATTGCAAATGGTTCCCCTGTAAAACTGCCACCTGTAAGTTTTGGGCAGGCCATAAAATGGTGGAATGTTTGATTGCTTTGTTTGGCAGCAGCAGTGAGGGCAGTAATGGCTTTGTTATTTCAGGCCGGAGGAGCGCATGGAGCTGTCACCCCCCTGCACAGCAGCCACCCAAGGCCTGCTGGATTTATGGCAGCAATAATCAGCTGAATCACTGCTCTATTTCTTAAAAGCATCCCCAGCTTTCCCTGAATCCCAAAAAGCAGAGGCTTGGGAGTTTTCCTGGGAGATACGATTGGTATAGCCCACAAGAAAAAGGAGTTGCACAGGTGGAATGTATAAAAATGTATAAATATTCCAATACTGACGTTCAGATACCTCCTTGGATGGGCACTGGTTTGCCTAAATCCCATGGGAAAACTCTGTCACCTCCTGACAATCTAAAGATTTCTCCTGAGAACCAGAAGTTTGACCTTAAAGCAGAGCCTTGTGTCTTTTTTCTTTACTCGTGTCGAATTAAGTTGCGACTTCAGTCTCCCATTAATAATAGTCACAGTTTTCTACTTAAATCCATTTGATTTATGAGCAAGCAGCACCAGTGCATTACCATGCCTTCATTTCAGCAGGAACATTGAAATTTGAGCATATCAAAGCTTTGTTAACCATATTTATTTCACCATTGGTGACTGCTCACCTGTAGATTCTCCATCATCCCAGAACAAATCCCCAGAAGCTTCATTGTTGATATCCAGGGCAATTATGAGTCCCATTGGGTTCTTGCGACTGTGGAAAGAGAGATTTATGTGTATAACAAATATCTAAACATTCTTGGTGCATCCTCCATGTTCATGTAAGAGTGAAACACCCAACAGGGCCACAATCCTTGGAGAATTGCCATAATTACGTTTAATCCTTTAATTTTCGTGCAAATGGATTAAAATACCCGGTGAGCTTACAAAGTTCAATGCAAATAATTCATCACTAAAGATGTGGAAGTGAGGTTTGGCTTGCAGCTATCCCCACATTTCAAGGTGGAAATCCTTAATACAGTGGGCTGCTGTTATTTGTAACCCAGAAGTCCTCAGTCCCGTTATGGGGAAAAAAACAAAAAAAGTGTTAAAAGTGTTCTGTTTGGGATCCTACCTCGCCACTGTGGTGGTGCCTGGTTTCTGAGCAGGGAAAATGTATCCTCCTCTCAGGTGCAGCCCCATTTTCTCTGCTGGAGTTTGTAAATCATACCATAATTTCCTAAAAATGACTGGTTCACCCTTATGGACAAGGATTGAAAAGAGAACAGGAGTTTTGTATTACCCACTGCTGGGAGTGTTTTCTTAAGTCCTGAGTTTCATTAAATTGTTCCTTATAAAAAAAAAAAAAGCTTAAATCATGTAAATATCTGTGGGTTAATGGGAATTTAAATTTTAAAAAACTGCATGTCTCTATGATTTAATGTCATAACCTGAGCCCTTTCTTGAGGTGCCAGTTCTTGTGCTTATCCCACCACCCTTCATCCCTTGGTTCCCAAATAACCCCAAAGTCTTTTCTTCAGGTCTCTGTCCCCAAAGCAGGGCTGACAATCCTTTTTCATCACATTCCCATTTGGAAAATGATGTCATATCCCATAATATCCCCTGTATTTCCTTACCGTGTCATACTCATACCACTCTGCATCAGGAAAGTACACACGAGTGGACTCCGCACCCTAAAAGTGAATAAAGAAACAAATTTCATACTTCAGCTTAATCAGATAAATTCAATTTTCCAATAAAGCCAAAGTTCACTGTGAGAAAATCATTGGTATTTTTATGCTTTTCCTGGTGTTTAGGATGGTGCCCCATCCAAGCACGATTTCTGCAAAGCTGCCGGGGTGTAACTGAATTGCTGCCCTGCAAAGTGGCAGCTCGTTGAAAGCCACCCAAAGCCACAATGCTTCAAACCCAGTGAACCAGATCCTATCCACAAGGATCTCTCTATCTTCTTTATTTCCATGTATTTTGGGGCTGGCACCTTTCAGATTCTCACTTTTCTTTTCTGTATTTAACAAAAGCTTTATGTTCCTCCATGGTAAATGTGTTGCTGGCAGGAGAAATCATTATCAACAGGATTCTGCCACAGAATAAGCCACAAACTTTTTATTTTCTTGTAGAAAAGAATTTCTTGCCACAGAGAAGCTGAAATGCAGCAAGAGAAGCAGACTCCAAAGGAACTTCAGAGATGATGTGAAGATGGGTAAAGCAGAATGTCAGACCAGCTAATCCCTGACTCCATAGAAGACTGGTAAACAGGAGTAGGACTTAACTGCAATATTTTTTGTTTCAGCAGGGGTAAAAATGTGCTGTGGGCTTTCTCACTGGAAGCAATAAATGAAGGAGAGGGAACTGGGGACTCAACATGGCCCATGGTTAGCGGATAGATCCCAAACCAGCCAAACTTACCGGCTCAAGAACAGGGGAAATCAGCAGCCCAGGGCCCCACAGGAACTGCCTGTCGATGCCCCACGTCGTTTCATCAGAATAGAACCTGAATAAACATGAAGCATGGAGCAGAAATTGGTCTTTTGTGATTTATATCAGCAGCAACCCCAAGGTTTCGTGGTACTGATTGTCCGCAATCATGACTAAGGGATGCCGTATAAAAATTGCCAAAACGGGGTTCCACGGATTGGGAAGTCACCTACAGACACCGCAATGTGCATTTTCACAGGATAGAGGTTTAGAAAGCCTCCTACCCAGTATGAAACGTGTTGGATTTTCTTACTGGTTGTAAAACTCCCAAACTCACTCGTGCAGCAGCGGCCTCACGACCGTGTGTCCTTGGGTGTGAGCTTTGTAGAGCAGCGTGTACAGGTAGGGCAGCAAAGTGTAGCGAATGTTCAGGTAATGCTTGGAGCTGTTCACCAGCAAGGAGTTGGGTCCAAACGCAGCTGGATCTTGATGCTGGAAACAAACATCCACTGTTATTATTTCCAGGTTTTCAGAAACGCTTTGCCGAAGGTGTGAACAGCTGTTTTTCAGAGGGGCTGGGGTTCCGTGGGGCAGCTCTCACTGCGCTCTCCTTTCTGGTGCTGTCCTGTGGGCCCTCTGGGCTGTTTGCACTGCCCATTCCTCCTTGCCCATCAGGGTTATCCCAGGATTCATCCTGGCGGTCAGGATCATGCCATGGAGCTCCCAGGGGTCGGCCTGGTGGCTCACACAGATCTCGGTGTTCCTTGGTGGAGCAGCCAACAGTCATGAAACTGCTGCCAAATAACCGCATTCTCAATTTACCCTCACAAAACCCAGCCTCTCCTATCTATAATTTCATAAAGACAGCTTAAGGTTCTCAAATTTTCAAATGACCAGGTTTTCAAATTGGTCAGGGGTAGCGAGGATTAGAAGTGATATTAAAGGAAATGTGGTCGAGTAACGCAAAGGAGTTTTGAACAGAAAGCACAACTTACAATGAAACCTTCACCGTTGTGGTTCCTGGAAAACGGGTAAAACGCTCCCACTTGCATCCATCGTCTGCAAAGCTCTTCCGTGGTGTTTTCACCGAAACCACAAATATCTGCTCCAATCTTTAAAAAAGATCAGAATGTGTTGGATGTACAGTGTTCCACACCTCAAAAGGTACAACACATTTGTAACTTTTCTCTTCTAAATGCAGCTGTGCTGTCCAAAAAATTAAACTGGCCCCTCACTAGCACTGCCCATCATTCTGTTTCTTCTAAATTTTACCTTCCTATGTGGTGATCATATGCACAGAATGGGAAAAAATCTTCAAAGCTGTTCAAATTTAAATCATAAAAAGGATTTTGGCTATTTCCCTTCTAAGTGGGTATCTCTAATTTGAAATAAGAGAAACAGGAATTGTTTCACATCCCTCACTAGTGTTTAAAAATTACTGAAATAAGAGATAGATTGAGAGATATCAGACAATAAGTTTGTTGCCCACTTTTATGTCACCCCAGCCACAAAAATCAAAATAAATGGTGGCCTAAATCAAAAATCGATACTTGAAAAGAAATGTTCAAAGGAGATCCCTAAAAAGGGTTAATTTTGAGGTTATTTAGAGTGCTTGGTTAAATAATCTGTTCTCTGTTTTGATAGGATGGCATGAGCTGATGTCCTACATAAGGAATTCCAAAGAGGTTAAACTCCAGCATTCCAGGGATTGCCCATCTCATCTGGTCCCACGTGGCTGCGTTATCCCCCAGCCAGTGTCCCGTGTGCTTTCCTGATCCTGCAAAGGTAGACCTCGAGATGAGGAAGCTTCTCTTTCCTGGAAACACCTTCTCGATGGCTCTGGAAAGGAATGAGACTGGAATTACACAGAGGAAAAGATAACTCAGGCATTGAGAATTCTGAACCAAGCCGGTTCTTACTGAACTGCACTGATTAGTCATCCCAAGGATGGGGATCCCTTTGCAGGTGTGTTTTAGCAAAGTTCAAGGTATTCATTTGAAATAATCTCTTTACACAGCTCTGACAACCAATCTGGGGCTTTTCTTACAACTCCAGGCTGTGGGTTTTGCCTTGGCTAAACTGGCTCAAGCATAACACAGCATTTTCCAGCAATCTCCTTCCTTCGGCAGTCAAGTCTCGTGGTGCTTTGGAAAAGACAGGCCATGTACTGCTCCGAAACCCCTCTGCAGGATTTTAGGGTGCATTCCTTACTTCCTACTGGATATGGCCATGGAATATCCATAGAGATTGTGGACATCATATTGCTTCCCCCAGTTCTGCACTGCATCCAGGCAAAGTGTCTTGGAGTACATGAGTCTGTCGAGAATCCCTTGGAGAAGGGAGAACAAATGGCACTGGTAAGGTACATTTTTATTATTAATATTTCCAATCTTTATTGCACATTTGTGATATCCAAGCCCCTTTTTTCTCTTCATTCTTTCACTCAGGCACTTTAATTGTTCCAAAACCAAAATGCTGCTCTTGGCTGTTGGTTTGGTTCATCTCTGCTCTGTGATATTGCCCCTCCTGAGCTTTGCACCCATCCAAGGAACTGGGAACTGTGCTCTAAATCCCTGAATCACCATCTGACAACACGCTGGCAAAGGTTACTTAAATCCACTATTCATACAAACTATGAACTTCATTTTAGTTATGCAAATGTCTGAAAAACTACTGACAGTGCAAGGGGATCGTTGCATCATCAGACATAATTAAGGCAATGGCAATATCCTGTAATTATTTAACAAGATAAAAAAGGCATTTCTATAAACCACACCTGAAGTGCACAAACACAAGCACATAAATATTATTTCCTGTCAATAGGAATGTCCAAACCCCACCCGTAAGAGCTACACTAAAATCACCTTGTATCCTTGAAAGCAATGGATATTTCATTTGATATTTTATTATTCTGATTAAAGTAGCTGGACTTACTGGGAGTGTAGGGAGGGTAGTTTAAGTCATTCTGTGCACAACCTCTTTTTGAGCCTTGAACAAAGTTGCACACTTCATTCATGTCCTGGAAAGGAAAAATGCAGGATGTAATAAAGTTGCCTTAAGTACATTTCCTTAAAAAAGTCTTCCACTCTATTCCATCATCCTTTAAGGAATCATTAGTAGCTATTCTTCAATATCTCCTTTCTGATTGCAAAATTCAATGTAATAAGCATCTGCTACCTGCTATATTTTAAAAATAGGAAAAAGAGGAGAAGAAGAAAAAGGGGAGAAGAAGAGAGAGGAGAAGAAGAAAGAGAGGAGAAGAAGAAAGAGAGGAGAAGAAGAAAGAGAGGAGAAGAAGAAAGAGAGGAGAAGAAGAA
>WAAG01091133.1:17938-33685 GCA_013390105.1 Tichodroma muraria
AAAAAAGAAAAAAAGAAAAAAAGAAAATCATAAGAAAATCATAAGAAAATAATAAGAAGAAAAGAGAAAAAAATAAGAAAAAATAATAAGAAAATATAATAAGAAGAAAAATAATAATAAGAAAAAATAATAAGAAGAAAAACATAATCCTGAATTACTCACAATCCATAGTCCATCATAGGGCACCGTGTCATGGAACAATTTGCACTCGTCCCCCCACCAGCTCGTGCACTCAGGGTTGGTGAAGTCTGGGAACACAGTTTCCCCTGGCCACACCTGGAATATTGAAAGGAAAATAATTAACAAAACTTTGAGCGAGATTAAAAAGGGTTCATAGGATCTCAGAGCTGCTCAGGTTGGATGGGAGCTTGAAGAACACAGAGTATGAATTCCTCGACTCTGACTTTTTCAACTGCTTTTCTTGTGAGTCCTATAAGGAGCGATACACAGCTGAGAAAATTCCCAACAGAAGTTAAGACTAAAATTAAAAGGGTAATGTGGGTTCTGGCTCTCCAGCTGCTACTGGAAATAAATAGGAGCTGGCTGATGAAATGTCACTTGAGCCATCAAACTACCCTTTAATGTAAAAAAAATTAGTGTTAATGTAAAAAATACTTAGGGTTAATGTGAACAAGCATAATTTTAATTCCTATTTTAGCTCTATTTTTCTTTAAAAAAAATTAAATTTTAAAGAACATTAATTTTGATGCAGAATTAATGAATAATACCTTTTTAATGTAGACAACTGAAAAAAAAAAAAAGTTAAGCAAGGTTGAGAATTATCACAGTCTACAAGAGACCTTACAAACTTTGCTCTCACTGGTAGATAAGTCCCCTGAGCTAAATGAAATCATAACAGTGACAACAGATCAAATTCAAATGTGTAAGTCCACGATTACCTCCCCAACCAATGTTGTTCCATCTGACTCATTAACCCAGACTTTTCTCTCTGTTCCCCTGACGTAGCTTCCATAGGGACTTCCATCAACCAGATTTTGAGTGCTAATGGCAGGATCCTGAAGAAATTAGAAAACAACAAAGAGAACCAATTGGGTTATTCCATCCATTATCACAGCCTGTAAATGCAATAATTACATAGAATAAGAGTAATAATAAATAGCTCCAATGAAAGTGTTCACAAGGGAAAGAGTGATTAAGTGCTTACCAATATGATGATATATTTTTGTCCATAGTCATGCAAATAAGATGCAAATTTAGGGAGATCTTTAAACTTCACTTTGTCATAAGTAAAATCTTTCCTTTTCTCCATATAATCAATGTCAATGACTTGGGCATCCTGAAAGAGAAGGGAGTTCAGCTTTTCCATGAGAAATTATAGGTAAAGGTTTTTATTAGCTAAATTTCTTCCCAAATAAAAGCTTAATATTAGGCAATTTTTATTCTATTGAAGACATCAGGTTTGTGCCTCCTAAAACCTAATTTTAAAAGTTAATTGTACTTTGCCTGTGACTGTCAATTAAGAATAACATATGGTTCCATAACTGTCCATAGGACAATAAAAAAAAAATGTTTCAAGGGGAGAAAAAATGGATAGAGTTGGAAAGAACAAAAGAAAACTTATTACAATAAAATGCTTGAATAAATCTATCTGCAGTTAACCCACCACCCCATCCCAACGTTCTGATAACGGGTCTAACATCAAAGGGCACAAAACCCTTTTACACCACGAGTTTCCTAATCCGAACCCGTGGAAAAGGAGCCAGCTGCAAGATGATCTGTCCCCCCCGGATCCCATACTCACGTAGGGCAGTCCAGCAGCTCTATTCCTCTCCACAACTTCCTTCACCTCCTCCAGGGAGGTGTAGCCGTAGCGGCTGAGCTGGAAGCCCAGGCTCCAGTAGGAGGGCAGTGTCGGCAGTCCCACCAGCTGCCAGGGGAAAAACAAAAACCCCATGAGCTCTTGGACACCCCCCTGTGCCACCTCATCCCTTTCCCCTGCACCCACTGATGCCTTAGGATTTTGGCTTTTGTATTTCCATGTATTTGCAACCCTGCAGTTCTTTGGTGAACGGCTCCAAACTCCACATTCAGTGTGAGCTGCTGCTTTCCCATTTTGGGCAGACACAACAATTCCTCTCCAGGCCTGGGGATCAAGGACACCTCCCTGCCTCAGGCCCCAGACATGGGAACAAAAGTGAGTGGGGGGAGCAAACTCGGGGTAAATGGCTTCATTCCCTGAAGCTGTAACTGGGAGATGAAGCCCCAAGATGCAAATGGGCCAAACTCATAAAAGTGTGAAACCCGTGACCCGTGCTCCATTCTGGGGCAGCCCCTGGGGGCTTCGTCTGCCCTAAATGTCCCTGAGGCCCTTCATAAATAGAACTGCTTTTTATTCCCTAAACTCTGCCTGGCCTCTGTTTCTAGGTAGTCCCATTAAGGCATCACGACATTTCTCAAATCTAGTCCAACAGCACACTTTAAATGGCAACCCCCTCCTAAATGCAATATTTTTTCCCCACTATTTATTTATTTTAATAAACACTGGTATTTTGGGACAATGCCCATCTTTTAATGTGTCCCTGGAACCGAGGCAGATCTTATGAAGTGCAAAAGACACTCAGTGATATCTTGTGATCATAAAATCCAGACATCCTGTAAACACACTCTGCCTCCCATAATATTGCCCTATGACCAGGAATTTTTCCTCATGACAGGAGCAAGGAAACAAATTATTCTAGAGACCATCTCCAGCCCCAATGACCACGGTGTAAATTACAGACTAATAAATTTTAGAGCTCTTGGGTCTCAAGCATGGTCGTTCTCCAGCACCCAGAGAAAAAGAATATTATAAAATAAATCCCAAGGACTTTGAAAAAAATCTGTTCAATGCATAATCCCTGTAAGTAAAGGTACCTGCAGGTACTCCTGGACTACTTGCTCTGGAGTGTTCCCCAGGAAGATGTAGAAATCCAGGATGCCTCCAATGGTTCTGTAGGTCACTGCTGGAGCAGGCTGCACCACAAATTCTGCCAGACAAGAGTGCACAAAAAAAAACGTTCTGAAGGACAGGAAATTCTAAAATAACTTTGCCATTTTCTAATTGATGATTAGAGAATTTACTGAAGTAAAAAACTACAAAATGCCTAAAAAACCCCTAAATCATTAATTGAACTTGCAAAGAAGGGGAAATCAGACAACTCTTTATGTGTCCCTATTTCCACTCCTTTACATCCTACAGAGAAGAGAATCAGAAGAAATGCAACGTTTCCACCTTTTATCTTTGAAATTTTAGTACAACTTTCCAGCCCAAAGAGGCAGAGCTCAGTAAACATAAATATAAATATGGTTATCTGAAGGGAAAAGACATTTGCTTCCAAGTGTTGCTCACTACAAATTTAATCTCTTATTCCAGTGCAGACCTGTACAGCCTTTGGATAAGTTCCTGATCCTCAGATTTCCATCAAAATCCTCCAGTTCACTGGGAGCTACTCACTGCTCGTATTTGAAATATTATTAGACACAAGGTAATGACTGCCCTCAGATATTGGGGGTATTTTTAAGAAGGGACACTTACATCAGCTCGGGTTTTACTGAAATCTTAAAGATTATTTCAAAAGAAATTCACCTGCACTGCTCAGAGCCACAGAGAAAGGTTTCTTACCCATGGCATTGCTGTTCATCAGGAAGACACCAAAAGAGGCTCCAGTGTTGTCTTCCAAACACAGGAAGAAAGTTTGGGCTCCATATAAGTTGTCCATTGCCTAAAATAATAAAGGGACCAGGCAAGCTGATTAACACCTAATAACAGGATCTGTTCTGGAATATTTCAAAATATATCATGGGTGGAACTCGAAACGTCTCAAAATGGAGCAAACAGCAGAACTTTAAATGCTGACACTTCCCTGTTTTTCATGTTCTGTTTTTCCTGCTGTTATTCTCCTTTAGTTTCCATTAAGAATTTACCCAATAGACAGATAAGAGATCTGATGGATCTCCAGGAAAGCTGGCAGCTATTGCAGCTCTATTTCTGAGGAATAAATGTGCTCATCAAGGGGAACTTGAGAGGTGCTTCCATCCCCTGTCACCATAAATTAGGTTCTACATGTAATCTATGTTTCTATTCATCCTACAAGGCAATAATTTTGATGTCTAATCTATGGAAATAAGGGAGTGCCTTGCTGCTTTTTCATTTCCTTTCTAATTCTTTTTTATTTCTGTTGTTATTATTAGCAACATAACCCCTCAGAAACGCTAATAAATGTTGCAATAATTGTACTTTTTCTCCTGAAAAAACAAATTCAGTTCAAATGAACAAGGAAAAGAACCTGAGCGATTTGAAATCAGCCTAACTTGGTGCTGATCACTTTTATTTTATCTTAATGAATCTACATTCAGTGGAGCCATTCAGTTAAGAACTATCCATCTTCAAACCAGAGGAAAGAGTGAGAAGGAATCTCAAGGCAATGGGTACAAATTCCAGGTTATTAATTAACTACATACAGCCCTCTCACCCTCACTTTCAGTCCATATATCTCCTACTGCAGTGGAACAAAAGTTCTCTCTCAAAGCAGGGAGCTGCTTTCTGAAGCTGAGGTAATGGTGAAAATAATCTTACAATTATCAGAAAAATGGATGCTAAAGAAATTGTTTCATGAAGGGACAGCCAGAAAACTCTAGAAACAAACAACAGCTGACAGACATGTTTTGTCTTGGAAAGAAGCAGCTGTTAAGGAGAATTTTTTCATAATTTGAGCTCCAAAGATGTTGCTGAAGCAGCCTGGGCCATCTGAACTGAACCCTGCATGCAGCAAAGCATATTGCTATTTATTAGTATGCTATTTATTCTGATTATAAGCTGAAGGCTCATCTATTAAGGTTTTTCCACTGGTTTTCCACTGCACACAGGCACAAAAATCAGGGAGCATCCATCAGTACCACGGAGCTCTTAGTAACAGCATGCAGTGCCTGGAAAATCTTTAATCTCAGGGGACACATGAACGTGCTCGCTGCCCACCGGGGTCACAGATGTGCAAAGAATGAGGGGAAACGACCCCATACTCACCGCAGAGGGGCCAGTGTCCCTGTTGAAAATAGGCCAGGTTTTCCAGTTGACATCGTGCCTGTACTGCTTGTGCACGTGCTCCCCCACGCCGTAGATGTTGCTGCTGGGCAGTTTGATGGAGAGCTGCAGGAACTGGTCAGAGTACTGCAGGGGCCCTATGGTTGTGTCAAACCTGGTGAGAAAGTGAAAAAAAAAAACAAAACCCAAACAAACCAAAAAAAAAAAAAGAGAGAAAAAGAGAAAAAGGAAGGATTTTACCAAGAGTTGTTGCAAGAACCGTTTCTGCTCCTTCCAGCCGGAGCTGGATGGCAGAGTCAGGTCCCCACCCAGATCTTCCAGGTTTTCTTCCGACTGCTGTTGGAATCAGAACCCTCTTTTGAGGCCCCAGGGGGAATAAATGATGGTGGAAGGTCGCAGAATTTATCAGAATAATCAGCATTTTGGTAATGAACTGCAACACATTGTCCTTTTATAAAGAGGTCTCTGTTCTGTTGGACCTTTTATGAGTTAAGGAAAATCGGTGATCTTGTGAAAAGAAATTGATCAGGGATTTATGTCAGAGGGGCTGCCCTTATGCCACAGTAGCAACAGCTTCCTTTGAGATCCTGAAACTCAGAGTCCAACATCACTGTCTTTTTTTCTTTAGAGGCCCAAATGCAAACATTTTTATGAAATTAAACAAAGGCCTAAGGAAATTTAGACAATATTCCAGAGAATTGTTTCAACGTGGCCCCACAGGTGTCTCATCCCCCTCCCTGTACCTGTTTAATCAGTCAGGCACTGCTGACTGCCAAGTCCATCTTCTGTGCCCTCTATAATTGCAAATCAATCATTCCAGAGGATTCCAAGCAAGAAAACAATACTAATAAGAGCCAAAAAACAACCCTTCATTAATTAAACTCGAAGCCTTGCTAATCCAAGCGGCCCAGCCCTGTGGCAGGTAATCATTGCTGCCTGATTTAATGAGCACCTTCATCCTGGCACTTCCCCTCTCTGAGGGCACTTGGACACCTGGGGCTTGCTGGGTTTGGTTTTATTTCTTTCTTTTTAGAAGGTAAATGAGAAGAGAGAATTCAATGTTCAAGTTCATTAAATATTTTACACGCAGGCTTACACCACCAGCTGTCCTTGGATATCACAGGTCAAAAGGGCAGCCTGGTTTTGGTGGTTCAAAAGGGCCTCAGCACGAGCGTAGTAAAGAAGATAAAAGGTGCAATCAGGAGCTTTCCCACATGGTTTGAAGCTCTGGCAAAGAGCCCCTCCGATAATAAAAATTCCCCATTTTTCACCAGCACTGGGGGAGCGTGACCAGAGAGCCACACCTGGAACCTTTCAGACAAAGCTTCCCATCTCAGGCTTAGCTCCCAAAGTCATCCCAAGAGTCCTTGAGGGACATCCAGCAGCCAAGAAAAGGGAGGAAGAAGCGCCCGTGTGCAAGGGGACACCTCGCAGGTGGCACCTGGTGTGGCACCAGCAGCCTCCAGGGAGCCCCAGTGCCACCCGTGTCTCTGAGGGAGCCCCCCCAGGACTTACAGCACTCTGCCACTGCTGGCTCTGGTCACCACGAGGCCGAAGGGGTTCTGCTGCAGCTCCACCTTGTAGCTGAGGCCAGAGGCCGCGGGCCCCTTGAAGGGCTGCACGTTCTCGTGAGGGACCTCGAACCTTTGTGCCTTTGGGTCAGTGATCTGCACATGTTCACACAACACAAGTGTCGTTTGCAATTTTTTGTTTTTTTACAATTAATTTTACATTTTAAATTTCCTTTACAAATTTTCCAAAATTTGTATTTCTTTCATTGCGATTATAAAAATTATTAATTTTTTAATTTNTTTACAATAAAAAAGGGATTTTTTTAAATTCCTTTTGTAAATTAATCCCTGACACAGACATTTTCCAGCATTATCCCTAGTTCTGACTCAGGATATTCCCACCCTTATCTCAGTCTCCTCTTCTGCTTTTATTGTTATTCACTTGCTAGGTTAGTTCCTCATTTTCAGCCATTTTCTACAGAATGTTTAATTCTGTGTTTCCCTGGCTCACCAGGAACCCAGAGAAGGTTCTCAATCCCACAAGCCACTGATACCCCACATCCATGGCACGGAGCTCTCCATAGAAAACGCAAACCAGTGGAAAAGCTAATACTGTCTGTCAAAATGATGGAGAGATGTGCCTGGGCCATACACAAAGAGTAAGTAAATACACTTATCCCCAAATCTTCCTGTGATGAGGGCAAATGGTCGATAAGAGAAAAGCTGAGCTTTTCAAAGGTCTCGGTGGTTTTTCCTGCAGAACTCCCACCGTGCCAAGTGCCTGTTAACCTGAGGCACTGCAGCAGCAGGGAGGACAACGAAAGAACTTCAGAGGGAATCATGAGAGTGCTCCAGAGTCATCAATCCTACACTCCCTGCACAGGCAGCCCCACATTGGCAGAGAAAAGGGCCCTCGAAGCAGAGGAGGACGAAGGCTGACCTTGAATCGGAAGCGGTTCTGTGTCTGATACTCTCCCGTCAGCAGCACGGTCTGGATGTCCTTCCCGAAGAGCGAGGGGGATGGCAGCCTCTTCAACGTGGCCTCAAACCCTTGGGAGACAAACCCGAGGTGTTGCGTGGCGTGGGGCAGGGGGCCGGAGCTGGGGGCCCAGCCCGAGCTTACCTGCCTGGGTGGGTCTCTGGGAGCCCTGCACGCGGTAGCCGTGGCCGCGGGAGAAGAAGCACCAGGGCACGCTGGTGTCGCTCTGGGGGCTCCAGCAGCAGCCACGGAGGGAGCAGGTGCTCTGAGCAAGGACGGGAGGGGCACAAATCAGCACAAACCACACAAATCAGTCAACACCAAACCAGTCGGAGCGCCCATCTCACCCCCAACACCAGAAACGTTAATAATTTCTGCCCTCAGGTCGAGTCCTCCTTTGAAAAACTCTGTTGAGTGAACTCAGTGGCACAGAAAGCACTAAAGAGGATTTTTTTTCTGGATTCAGAGTAAACCTGCTTATTGGACATGCATTCTTTCTTAATACCACAAGATCCACATGTAAAACAAACATTTTAAAAGGATTCTTGAGACATTTGGGCTGTGACAGATACAACAGAGTCTGAACAAAAGTCACAGGCTGGAGAGGGTGTGAAATTTATCGTGGGATTAACATCTAATAAACACCTGTAGATGCATAATTGAACATTGTGTATAATATCTACATTTTAATGTAATTTTCCAGTATCAGAAATATTCAGACTGCTTCTGCATAACCTCAAATTGAGATAAATATATATATATTTTTTAATATGCCTATTGTTTCAAGCCTCTCAGTGTGGTGGCACCAACCTTTACACACACATTCATTAAAAGCTGAAATTCCTTTGCTTTGCTGTTAGAAATTAACTTGTTCACGTGCTGTGTGTGTGAGGTTTATGTTTGGAGATAAGCCTGGGACAATTAATCACTAAGCTTCCACCCATTTTCTCTCCTTAAACCCCCATTCATTACTTAGGGCAAAGGACAGTGGCAAAACAACTCTCACTGAGGGCGAAGGGCTATGTCCATCAGTGATCTCAGGTATCCAATTCCAAAAGGGACACCTTCAAAATCTCACTTTCCACCTCTCCACTACCAAAAGCTCTTTCTGACTTCGTCTGATTGTGCTCAAATGCTTTTGATGTTTGTAATAAATATTTAAAATATTCTGCAGCTTGAAATAGGTGGGCATGACCAAAAACCTTCATTGCTGCTGTCCTTGTTTTGGGGTTGGAGAGCCCAAAATGCTCAGTGCAGGTCAAATTATTTTCAGAGGCTCTGGACAGATAAAAGATAAGGCAGCTCCAGGCCAGCAGTCAGGCAGGTGCTGAAGGAAGCACTGAGGGAGCTTGCAAGGCCATTGGCTTGGGAAGTCTCGGGGCATTTATTTGATAGTGGTTCTACAGAGCACAGAAATCACTCAAAACCACCCAAAAGCCACCCAGAGTCATCAAACAAGTAAATGTTTTTCTCTCTGTCGTGGATTCATGCCATCAGAAAACATTTCCTGATGTTATCCATCAGGTTCCAAGCCAAAAATAAGGGTGGGAGGAGAGAGCTAGGGACTCATTTTACCCCCTTTGATACACAAAGCCCTTTGTAAGGCTCTGAAAATCCCAGGCTCACTTCCCACCTCCCCAGATCCCACCTGGAGAACTCCCCATTTCCCATTTATAAACTATTGCAGGGTAAAGCAGAGGAAGCACCCAGCCCTACAAGACTGCAGAGATCACAGCTTTACTCCTTTACTTCATTTCCTTCACATATAGGGGAATATCCTAAACATAAGAACAGATTTGCTGTTTAAAGTGCAGATTATGCACAACGTAAGTGCAGATTTCCACCTTCTTACCCCCTCCCAGACCAGCGACCATCCCATAAAAAGCAGAATAGACTGAACTAATTTTGCAGTTCAGGCATCCACATTCCCAGCTTCCCAAGCATCATTCTCTTTTCCCCAGCTACTTCTCCTGAATACTTCTTGACTATTTTCAGCAGTTCCTTCACAGTCCAGTGAAATTTTTCCAGCTGGATCTTATCCTGGCTGATTTGTATTTTTGTGGCATATTGAGCTTTCTGCACAAGGAAGTAGACACAGGAGTTGAGGATTGGTTATGCCTGGCACAGGGAAAGGAAAGGAGCAGAGTTCACCAGAGACACTGGGGAGCCTGTTGTAAAAGCAATCATCTGCTATAAATAAAGATGTGATGCCAGCCTGTGAGCTGTAAAAGCAGCACAATAGATACCAGCACCCAAAGCTTGATTAGCAATAACCCTGGATACGAGGAAGCTGCTTACACTGGGGTACAGCATGAACTGAGCACCAAGGACTTGAGGAAGAGCACGGCCACATGCTGAACTGAAATGTGCTGCTCTGTGCATCCACACAGGCCTCCACCAGCAGGGTATTTTGGGAAGAAAAGCACAGAAACTATGCCCAAGCCAACAGTTCCTCCTTCCCTGAGCTTTCAGACGTGTCAGCCTGGCCCACACGAGCTCAGCTCAGTGGAATTCATGTTTTACTGGTGTGTTCTGCTTGTCTGATCAGACCTCTTGGCAATTTTCCACGGCAGTGAATAGTTCCTAAATATCTTCCTTTTTTCAGCATCTCTATTTTCACCAACCACATTCCTCAGGTAAAAGATATCTATTTGTTTTCTTCCTTTCTTCCTTCCTTCCTCTTTTCTTCCTTCCTTCCTTCCTCTTCTTTCTTTCATTTTCTTTCTTCTATTTACTTCTATTTTCTGCAACCCTATTCATTTTCTGGCTCCATCCTGGACATCTTCAGTGATGAATCAAGGCAGACACTAAACCTTCTAGACCAGCTTAGCCAAATCGCTTCTCCAAGCTGCTGTTTATTCTGCAAACCATTAACACAAACCACTGCAGAAGAGTGATGCAGGTACCTGCAGTTTAGCAGGTTGTTGCATTGGTGCAGCCTGACACAACCAAATCACTCCCAGGGAAAAATGGGCACAGGAGTGAATGGAATCACTGGGATGGGATTCTGGCTTTCCTCACGGAATGAAAGTGATATTTATCACTAAGCCTGTCAAATCTGCTGCCTGGTCTTCACTAATATTCAGGAATCATTTCTTTTACCACTAATTCCAGATCAGGCACCCTCGGTGTTGCAATCTGCATCTACTTTTCTGCTGGGAGCAATGATTTGATTGTTTTTAATTCTCTCCTACCAGCAGCCCTGCAGCTGCAACCAGAGCACCACTACTTCCCTCCCTTCACGTGGGGTGAGTGGTTCAAAGGCAGTAATTACAGATTTAAATGATCTGCATGGCTTCTCCTGCAGTGCTGTGCCTGTTCCTGGGGCAGGGAAGGAACCTGAAGAGTCGACGACCAGGCTGTGATTTGAACCTTTCCTAACCCATCCCCTGCAGGACTTTATTGAACTACAAATCATAACAGGAGCCATGGCAGGAGAGGCTTTAACAGCAGCCAGCTCTGGAATAAGGTGGGAATTTCCTCCGAGCTTCAGACAGCTGGTTAACAATTTTTATACCTCTAGGAATGACAGAAGTAACTCACATCACACTGTTGTTTCTTTTTTCCTAAGCTGCCCCTCCCCAGATCAAAGAAAGACAACAGGCATCCACCAGAAAACAAGAAAATCCACAATAAAGACGAAATACAATAATTATAATAATAATAGCCTTTCAAGAGTAACTATTACAGAAAGGTTCTCAATAAGAAAGCACTGAAAAATAAAATCATGGAAGGGTTTGAGTTGGAAGGGACCTCAAAGCTCCTCTCATTCCAGCTCCTTCCATGGCCAGGGAAGCTTCCACCATCCCAGGTTGCTCCAAGCCTCATCCAGCCTGAGATGCTGCTTTTCACTGGGAATTTTAACTCACAGGTTCTTAAGCCAAAAAGTGTTTTCCATACTCTGCTGTCTCAGATACCCCAGCCAGGAGAGAAGACACTGGGATCCCAACTGGGTCTGAAAGGAAACTCTGACCACACCTCCTACATTATAAAACTGCACATCTCAGTAAAGCCCTACCCTTCTGAGTTATTATAAACCCAGGTTTTGACCATCACACCAAATGAAACCTTTCCGAAAATGTTGTTAAAAACCAAGAGTGACTCTTTTAACTGCTTGATATCTGACCAATATTTTTGCCACCTCTCCCCAAACCAGGGAAATCAGACCTTCTGTCAAGAGACTGAAGTGGTAGTGCAGGAGTTGAACTCCCCTGCAAAACCCAGGGCAATCACAGATTTAAACAGGTTAAGGAAACACCTGATCTAGTAGAGACAAATTACATTTTTATAAATAAGCAGGAGGTTCTATGGGATGAAATCTATTTTCTAATATTTTCCAGAAAGTTGCCAGACCTTTGTGGCTAATTGATCCGGGATGCAGTCAATTCTCTCTGTTATTGGTATCTTCTGACATTGTGGGTAAAAGTCTGCCAGGGAAATAAAGAAATGGGTTAGTACCAGGATCTCTAAACTGCAGGAATAACTTGATTCCCTCTGAAGTCAACACCCGCTTCTGCTGGCTGCTTCCCTAACAACAAAGATTCAAATCACTATCAATCACTGCTTCTGTGATTCATTTTCACCTTTGGAAAACGGCACACAATTACTTCAGATATCAAAATTACCCATATGTTCAAAAATTTGTGGTGAAGTTTTCATAATTTTATTTCATGAGTCCACTTTTCAGTGACTCCTGTGGCTCAACATGCTCTGCTTCATTGAAAATACGAGCAAAAGTAGAAATTAGAAGAACTTTTCTCTTCTTAAACTGGGCTGTCATGGTGCTCCTTCTCCTGAGCCAGAGTTTTCCACCTGAGCTGGAACTGGAGCATCAGGGAAAAGCACCTTAAAGCTCCATTAAACTGCTCCTTTAGATTTCAGGTTTGTGGGACTGAATTTAAGGTGATTTTAGCTGATTAAAGGGAACACTGAAGGTTATTTTATGTGTTTGGGAACTGTTTATGTCTGGAACTGTGCAGTGCAGGGATGTGCCCTGGGCTGAGATGGACACACACCCCCAGATTTGCCTCTTTGCATCATCTGCACTTGTGCTTTTTGCTCAGGGAAACTCCTACTCATGACAAAAACAGGAAAAAATATGTAGATATTAGTCTGGAGGGGCAGTTTTACTAAAACACCGAGGTGTTTGCCTTGTATAAGCAAGAATTTTTATTTTTCTGCCATTTTCACCTCCAAGCTTTTTTTTTTTTTCGCTTCAGTCCCTGTGTGTGAATGGAATTACACAAAATGGGGCTGGAAGTAAAGCAGGTGCTCTGCATCACATCCCTGGAACACAAGGGTTTCCTGATTTGTCTGTGCATTAACAAGAAACACTGTGGGATTTTAGGATTATAATAATGTTCCACACAATTTGGCTGCTCCCACATAGGGACCAGCGAGATTTTTTTCAGTGTTATCTTTTTTTATACTCAAAAAATTGAAATTACTTAAGCTCTATGCTCCTAAAGAAAGTCCAGTCAGTGGAGGGAGAGGTGAAAGATTTTTCATTACAATAAATCCTTACTCATGCCATTAATTGCATTCATAACTGGTAATTTGGGTTGTACCATCTATAGGAAGGACGGGCCATGATTCACCTTTGGATGATGATAAGAGCTTCTGGGTAATGATAAGAACCCCGAGGCAGAGCTGAGCAGATCCCACGGGGGGTTTTTGCTCCTCCTGCAGCCATGGGAAGCACTTACCTGGGGATTTCACCCCGGGTTGTCCCGTGGCCAGCAGCCCAATGAGGACACAGACGATGACAGTCACCACGGTGAAGAGGACAATCAGGGTGAGCTCCAGCCCACTGAACTTCCTGCCCATCTAGAAACCCAGAGAAACTCCATCAGCCAGAGGAAAACACAAGGAACAGCTATAAATTATATTTCCAATTTATTAAATGAACAACATTTATAAATTATTCTGGGTTTGAGCCACATTGCCTAATCCTGAAGTTTAAATAAAACTCTCATTAAAGACTACGTTCCATAAATCACCACTTCATGATAATTCACCCAGTGCAGATTATTAAATTATTACACTGAGGGAATGTACATTTCTCTCTGCAAAACACTTAATACAGAGCAATTTACTCCCGAGATTAACCATGGAGTTTCCCACAGGTTACTAAAATTCCTGAAACAGAAAACCAATAAAAATCTTCCTCCCCTTTCTTTTTTTCCTTTTCTAAATTTCCTTTTCTCTTTTTGAGCAAACACGATTCCTTTCTTTTTTACAAAGGAGGAACTTGATTTCTTAAAAATATACCTGAGAAAAGCTGGAATAAACTCTGAGGGCTTGTCCAGGACATGTGGGGAAGGCAAGACAAAGGTAAATTGCTTATTTGTACAGTGGCAGAACAGATTGCTTACAAGCTCATGGCACAGTGCTTGCTGCTGGAATCACAGCTGGAATATGGGAAATAACTCAATGGAGTCAGTGCCTTAAAAAGCTGTGGAAAACACAAGGTTTTCCCAAATTCCTTTTATAATTTTTGGATAAGAAAGGCACAGTGCGCTGGCTCAGAGAACAACCCAGACCCATCAACACAGCAATCAAACTGATTAAAACTAATTAAAACTAATCTCAGCATCCAGATCAATACACACTGCAGCTACCACTGCATTTAGCTTGTGGTTAAGAGCATTTAACCTCATAAAACCACCTCAAATACAGAGAAATTGGTTCTTTATAGTTAAGGAAGTGTGGGAGCACGTGTGCATTGCACTGGCACATCAGAACACTTTTACAAATTTTAGTCATGACCCACAGGAGTGAAAAATACTTTTGAATGATCTATTTTGTGTGTGAAATAGCAGTTTAAATCATTGTATGCTCCTGCTGCCATTTTTAACCCATAATTCTCCCTCCATCACAACCTAAAATCCCTTTTTGTTGTGTTGGCCCAGATGATATAATCCTAAAACTTAAAAAAACCCTCATGTTCATTTTTCTGAAAAGTAAGATTTTATTCGAGTTCTTGTCATTAAAACCTCCCATCTCATTGAATTTCAGTTATTTCTTCCCCTGGTCTCCATCCAAACCCTATAACACTGGAAATAAATATAATTTATAAATCTAAGTTCTGTTGTGTGATGGGCATTCAGCAGCCAGGCAAAGCCCTCCAGAGCCTTGGAAGCAATAAAAGGAAAGACCAACCTTAAAGTTTCTGTGGTTCCTTCATCTGCTGCTCCTGACTGTGAAGTTCATCATCAAACCCGGGGCTTTATGAGCTGCTGTTATCAGTTCTCAGCTGTGTTTGCTAAGCCCTGGGCCAATGGCAGGCTCAGCCAGAATTACAGGCAGATTACAGACACTCTTTGGACTAACCACTGGGATTATTGCAGTCCAGGCATTGCTGGTTAATTAATAATATTTTGCTTCAATGTGAGGTATTGGGTTCTGCAAAGGAGAGAAAAGCAGCTATAAAATGCCAATCAGCTCATCCAGTTGCATGACTGGTTTGCTGGGGTTTTTATAATCTCTTTTTTTTCCATATCTTTGTTACTTTAACCTCCATGGAACCTTCACATTCCTTGTGCATTATTTCTGTATTATTAATCATCACAAGAAGTCATTAAACATTCCCAAATGAGGGAAAGAGCTGTTGAACACATTGCAGGGCAGAATCAAATTTATGACCATTAAATTTTTTATTAGAATTACCTACAAAATATTAATCTTAAATCAATATAAACAGATTTCAGGGGATACTGCTAATGTATGTCAAAAGCAAATGAAAAAAATGAAAGATTAACACAGAAATGTTAAAATTTTATAGCAAAGGGGATTCAATCATAACCTTAATATGAATCCTTCACACCTAACTGGTTTTTGTCTTTTTCTCGCAAATAAAAGGTGGGATTCTGACATTAAATCCATATTTTCCAAAGGAAAGCTTTCAATTCATATTATTAAAGCATTTACAAGTGATTTTTCAATAATAAAGAAATGGCTGAGAAGTGCCACTTGTATTTTTTGCACTGCTCATGAATCTACTCCAATTTCTCCATCCCTCAGCTCCGCCTGTGGAGCTCCAGGAATGAGAAATTTGGAATATTTCCTGATGAATCACTTTCCTTAGTCAGCACTTAAAAGAAAGAAAATCAATGGCACACACAGAGCACTGGGGCTTTCCTTCCTTCCTTCCTTCCTTCCTTCCTTCCTTCCTTCCTTCCTTCCTTCCTTCCTTCCTTCCTTCCTTTATCCATCCA
>WAAG01091133.1:33778-45940 GCA_013390105.1 Tichodroma muraria
ATCCATCCATCCATCTCCCCTCAGATCAATGCCACCACTCCCAGGAGCTCAGGTGAACATCAGGCAGGGTTTCCAAACAAACCTCACCCCTCCTTTCCATGGGAACAACACCCATGCCCAAGAAAACTCTGGAAACATTGCTGAAAATTGCTAAATATGCTGCTTTATGAGTGTTTATTAAAAACCCAAAATGGTTTAGTGTGGATTGTGAGGATGGTAACGGTTGAGGAAGCCTGAGGGGTTTGTTTGCTGGATGTTTGGTTTCCAAAGTTTATTTATTTCATTTGACTGTTCCAGGAAAGCACCGGGCCCAGCGCAGTGCATTCCAGGGGCTCCATTTAACAATCTCCCTGCCATCAATAAAACCATTTGCTTAAGTGCTTCCCTGAACTGGCGGAGCCACAAACCTCTGCTATCCATCACCCAGGGAACGCTTTCCCTGCCGCTCCAGAGCACAAAACCAGGGAACACAAAGCTCTCCAGAGAGGCTTTCCCAGCAGGTTTCCCAGCTGAGTGTGCTTTCATTGCTTCACAGAGGAGATCAGGCCTTCCGGGGCAAGGTGTGAGACCAAACTCCAAGGAGGATGAGCGGGGAAGGCTCCTCAGTCTGGGACACTGAGAGGCCATAAAAACAATGAGAACTCTGTTAGGGAAGAGCTGGAGCAGCGTGGGCTCTGCTGGCTCCCACTTTGGTTTCCAGGAGTTTAGAGCAGATTCCTTTCTGACAAAATGCTGGGAAGAGGAATTGTTAGAAAGCCAGGGGTACAGGCTAGGCTGGAGAGAATGGCACAGGAAAGCAATCTAGGAAATAAGGTACTGTTAAAAATGCAGTAATTGAAAAAGAGACATTTATCTCTCTGCTTTGAACAGGTCCATTTTTAATTAAATCACACTAAACTTGCAAAGCTCATCAGCTGGGCAGAGTGAACTCCCTGGCATTCCTTCAGTCAGCTGGGCTAAAAATTGGGGTTTCAGCTACAGGACCCTGCTAGGAAATAGAAATGGCTTATGCTTTGTCTACAGTTTAATATGATTCGTTTTTTCACTGTTTTGGTGTAAAATATTTAATATAAATTAGAGTTACAGCCCTTAACTTCTGTGAGAATCTGTTGGCACATTACCAGCCCAGCCAGGAACATAATTGTTATTATGGAAGGATGCCTGGCACATATCCAGCAGGAACACACTCCTGTAATCCCCACATTCCTCCTTTGCAGGCCAAACCCACCCTGCAATCCCAGTTCTCCAAACCGGGACCTCTCCGGGGTAGCTCTGGCCACATCCCAGCAAGGAAAAAGGCTGAGCTGTTTTTAGAGGCCTGGAGTCCCTCCAGACATTCAACTGAGCAAGGCAAGGAGCTGCAGAGCCTCACCAATGCGTTGAAAACAGGTTTTCCCCCAAAGACACTCTGGAGAGAATGAATTTGGATTCATCCCATGTTGTGTCATTTTCCCAAAGCACATCACAATTCAAGATCAGATGCTGTGAGCTCCGTCTCAGACAAAAGCAGTTTTCATTTTATAGTAATTGACAACCAAAATATTTTGATTTTGTTTACCAAACAGACGGAGAAATAATATCAACTGAGTCATTTTGTTGCAGTGGAAAAGCAGAACATATTTGAAGTTAATTTTCGAAGTATGCGCAGTTCTTCTCAAAGAAATGCAAATAGACATTGTATAGAAACTATTTTTCTAGATTACCATATTTCTCTACGTCTAAATAATGGATCTTTATCCTCATTCCAATCCACTTTTGATCCAACAAAGTATGGCAGAGGCGATGAACATTAAAATTTAATGCCAGTGTTATTTATGGATTTTTATTGGGTCAAATTAGACCAGTGAAAATTAGAGATCAGTGATCATGATAATGACGACAAAGATAAGAATTCCAATGGATTTGTGGCGTGTAGAAAGAGGAATAAATTTTGCAGTTCTCAGTGCAAATGAGGAAATGACTTGCTGGGAGTCTCTAAAACACAAAAATCATTACTGGTAGTCAGTGCAGAACACACTGCTCAGGTAATGACTCAGTGGGTGAGACCTGAAATCAGAGGAGAAATGTTATAACAATACTAAAAATCCCCAAACCCTCTCATTCTTATTTTAATCGCTGCTGAACACAAAAAGCACGGAGCGAGAAGGCGTCTGATGTAGAAGGAACAAGTGTCAGGATGGTTTCGACCATAATCATGAATATAAATCACTTGATTATGTCTGAAAATTAATAACTGCTGCTGCTCAAGATAGCAAAGGGTAGCTCTTAGTAGAGCCAAGTCTTATGTATTGCCAATATTTATTATCTACCTTCTCAACTGACAAAGAAATTACAAGATTGCACGAAAAAAGAGAATATTTTTCCTTTGGCTATTCATGCATAAATATGTGGAAATATCAAAATGTGCCTGACATTATTACTTGATCAAAATCTATCATCCGCTTTTTGATTTTTTTTTAAGCTGTAATAAGAGAACATCAGGGATATTCCAAAATGGAAATACCCTACAAGCAAGAGATTTGAACCTGGCATTCCTAGCTGACAATGCTCACTCCAGGATAGAGTTCACTGCCTGTAAATGAAGGGGAAAAGGACAATTAATATTTGCTTCCAGCTAATTGTTGGCTTCAGATAATGCATCAAGTTGAAAGTGGCTCTCATCTGCATCCCCCCGGCTCTGCTTTGGGCAAAATGGAGAGAAAGGAATACTTCATTTGCAGTTGGATGAAAACACCAACCACAGAAGATCTGGAAAAAATCCTGAGTGAGCAGAAAGAAGTTTAATTCAGTAGTAAATATCATTCCTCCTCAAATATAGACTCAAATCTTCCTTTTCTCAACTTCTTCAGCTTTATGTGATTTTATTTTTTTTCCATGTTCCTTCCTACCTGGAATGTACCAGCAGAGAGGAATTTTCGTTCCTGCTGGCAGACCTAGAAACATCAGAGATGTTTTCTGCATGGGGACACATCAAGGTTAATGTTCAAGTTAAATTTGAATAAAGTTTTGAATAAAAAAATGGGTATTGCTTCCTATGAATTCTAGCTGGTGAAAAGTTGAAGAACTGGTTAAGTGAGGATGTATCATGTTTTAAATCCCTTTAAAAATTGTCCTTCCTTCTCCTTTGATTCCTCAAAACCAGGGAAAATTCTTAAACCTCCCAAGGCACGTCATTAATTTTATGCCTTCTAGAAATGGGTAAATTCAAATGTGATGTGCTTAAGTAAAGCAGATACTCTTCAATAATTCAAATATGGACAAAGGAGGGTCTTGGTTTTAAAAGCTCAAATCACCTCTCTGCATTTAGGCTGGCCAAAGACTCACTAACCATAAATAAATAGTCACTAACTATACAATAAATACTGACACAACCACCCCTTCATGCCAGTTTGGAGACACATATGCACAGACCACCAGGACACCCAGGAGGCTGCCAGCTCCAAAGATCCTTGAGTCATACATCAGGCAGGTCCAAAATAGCCTTGGATGGATTTTGTAATGCTAGCTAAGAAAAAAAACCAAAAAAACAACAAATAAATTGAGGACTCTTGATTTCTTGGCTTGTAAATTTTTATTTTATTCTTGCATATTTTTACAACCAGAAAGACCAGAAATTTTAGGTGTTGTGGATTTTTTTTGTTTGTTTTTTTTTTAATGAAGGTTAATAGTTAGGTTAATAATTACAATAATAATAATAATAATAATAATAATAATAATAATAATAATAATAATAATAATAATAATAATAATAATAATTTTAAGAAAGCATTTTAAGGTGAAGTTACAGATCTGCAATAATGACAACAACCTAAAAGAAATAAAAGCCTCCAGTTAAGAAATAACACTCAAAATGCAGTTTATTAAGTCCTAACTTCATTATCCACCACCCCTACCCTTTTCCACTGGGTTTTTTCATGTTTTTACTGAACAAAAGATGAAATGACAGATTATGCCCCAATTTTGGAGAGAGAAAAAGATAATTCTGAAAGGAGCTGCTTAATGAAATCAGGGCTTTGACCCTTTGCAGGTTTTTTGTCAGAGCTTTTCTGCTGCTCCCATGACTTTCCCTGTCCTTGCTGCAGATGGTCCAACAGCCAATTCCTGTGTTCCTTGCTGCTCCTGAGCAGGAAACAAAGCAAAGCCACTGTTATTATCTCTTGATTCCTCGCCAGCTTTTTGCTTATTTAGACATGATACTGCTGGATATTATTCTGCTTTGCATTTCTTACCAGTAAAAAAATAATAGATGGCTATTGTAGGAAAACAAAAGGATTAAAGGCTCAGGAGCTTTGGGTGCATGTTTAATATTCAGATATTTGTAATAACAACTGAGAGATGCAAACAACATCGGTGCCAAGAAAGTGATTTCCTTACACCTGTTTTTGTGTGGTAATTCAGGGACACTCCTGAGGCAGAACCCAGCAGCTCATCCCAAAACCATCCAAGATGTGGGAAAACTCAAAGCTTTGACCTTCATAGCCACTGTCACCTCCACGGAATTTTAACTTCTAGTGACCTCTAAACTTGCAGCTAGGGGTAATTTTTGTATCACTGGGATGAAGGATTCCAATCCTTCATGAAAAAATGTTAAACCATGCTGTTAGATGCCTCTGTTTCACACAAATCCTTACAGATTCTGATCATACTGCTTTCAAGCTTTTCTCTCCAAACACAGCCTCTGGAAGGTGTTTGTTTGGGGTTTTTAATGGTATTTGTACAGTCTCTTGTAATTCAAGTGAGAGTGGGAATGAAAGCATCGAACAGTGCCAGACTTTGAACAAAGCCTTGGGCTCCAGGAAGGCTGTGGGTGTTGCTCACCACACCTCGGCAGTTCTGTTCCTGACTGGCACATTCTCCACAGGAGTAGCACCTCCTCAATATTTGTGATGCTTTAACTTTCAGCTTTTATATTTTTTAGATTCTGAGCTGTTTTAGTGGGTAGTTTGGGTTCCATATTAAGTGCTACTGAGCTCTCTTCACAGAGTGGGGAGACAAAACAATTCCTGCTCTAGCTTGGGACCAAGGAGAACTTCCAGGCCCAAGAACAAAACCAACGGTGAAGTGAGAAGGAAAAACAAGGAGGATGGAGCTTCATAACCTGAAGCTGTGGTTGGACAATTTGACTCCAATATGGAAACGGACCAGAACTTATAAAAGTGTGGGGCCTCGTGCCCAGGGGTCCATTTTGTGACCATTTGGGTGCATCTTGGGGTGGCCCAGCCGGGCTCTTGTGCTGCCCAGGTGTGCCCATGGAGGCCTTTTAATAAATCCCTGCTTTATCCTTTTGCTCTGTCTGGTCTCTGCTCCAGGTCAGCCTCTAGCAGGCATCATTTGTACACATTTATTTACAGAAACACACTTATCTGCATCTATTTTGGCTGCCTTTAGGAGTCCTCGATCGTGGAGATGCCTCGAACCAAGAGGGTAGAAATCCATGCAGAGATTTAGGACTGAGGTGACCAAAATGTTGCTCCAGCAAATCATTGAAACACTTCCATTTGTTTATTCTTCGATCATGGAGCGAGCAACACTAAAAACAACAAGAAGGGAACTAAAGAGGGAAAAGCTGGTAAGAGCTCGTGGGAAATCCTAGGAAAAAATGTTTAATGCAGAGTGTCCCCGAGGTGTGACACGTCCCAGGGTACCTCACCCATCAGCCCTCTGCTCCCAGAGCCGCAGCGAGTCCCAGGCACCAAGGACTGGTGCCAGGAGAGCCTCACATCTTCATTAAGTGTGTGGAACAATGCCTTGGCAAACTGGGAGAGACTGGGAGCACCACGATAACCCTGCACGTGCATTTTGGAGGCTTTCACGGGCCTGTGGAAGGCGTGTGCTGCGAGATAAAGCAGCCGGCTTTGAAAAGGAGACTTTAATCCATTAGATATTTGCCACCTAAATAGCTCCACTCTGCTAGACCTGAAGCTTTCCCTGGAACAGAAGTGCTGTTTCCCTTTTTTTTTTATTTTCCCAGTTATCTTGTTTTACAGCTTTCTCCACTCCAGTCCTTAGCCTACGTTTAGGCAATTATTTCCCTTTCCTTTGAGCAGAAATACAATATCTGATGGTGGCAAACGTGCAGAGCACAGAAATTCCTGAGTCTCACTCCAGCATCTTATTACACTGCCCCATTTTCTCATTTGTTGTATAATTATGGGCAATTAGGGCTGAGAGCAGCGAGGTCAGTTCTGTTTCTTGAAGTGTGTTTGCCATAAAATCTCCATTTTAGCCCTGCTCACTGAAATCCAAATGGCACAGAAGGGAAAATATGCAGAGATTGATTCAGTGAGAGCAAAGTTAGAACGGGCTTCCTTCAAGTGTCCAAACCCCAGAGCAGCCCCTCTGTGGGCATAAAACCATAGCTGGAACTCACCCTTGTTCCTTTCTGGTTGTGATTCCTGGAATATGGGTAAAACACATCCAGGGAAGACACAGCTCATACTCGGAATCTTTGAAGAAGCCACAGATATCAACTACTGTCTGAAAGTTTAAAAACTATCTGATTGGAATAAAATCATATACAGAGTCAAGGTGAGTCAGTGGAAGGTGATAACTCATTTGCTTTTAAGATATTCCAGAGAGACTGAACTCCCTCACACCTGGAAGGAAAAATAATTCCTTACATTGTCCCTCCCTTCGGTGTGCTGATGGTCACATAGGAGATGCACATTTAACAATTAACTCCATTTCTCAAATTATTAAATATATCACTCAATTCACAGGAGTTTATGTTTCCTAGTTGCTCCACCAGGGATACAAATACCTTTCTCTGACTGGTGTGGATGCACTTCCTCATTTCCTTAGAAAATCCTTTTGCACTCTGAATCACTACAGCAAAAACCAAACACAAAACATGTCAGAAAACCACCTTGATTAAATCCCACTGCTCTCCAATGAGAGCTCCATAATTGCCTAAATTCTGCTTCAATAAGGCACTATTTGCTTATTTTTCTATAGTATTTGCAGCTTTAGTGACACCACAATTACAGCAAAGATACACAAGTCACTTAAATTACAGCAGCAATTAAACCAGACTAATATGCACAATTATTTCCTCCAAGACAAACAGTAACTTTTCTAGGATCCTTTATACCTTTATTTGATGGCATCCAACATTTCCAGCCTCTGTTTGCTTTCCCTGTGTCAATAATGTTTTGGAAGTGACAGCTAAAATTTCAAAAGTGGAGACAGCCAATGTAGAACTGCTCAGGGATGAGCACAGTTCAAGTGTTCTGCTGTTGAGGTGGCAGGTCTCTTCTAGGACTGAACCAAAAGATCCATGGAAAGCAATTATTCATGTTAAAAAGTTTGAATTAACCTTCAAATGGTTCCTGTACTCAGAGTCCTGGCTAAGCAAAAACCTCATTACAAAAGAACAGCATCAAGGCAATATCCCAAAGTTTCTGTGCCTCACAGATGGAGGAATGAAGTGACACCAGGTTACATAAAATATTGATGCTCACTTTTCAGTTTCAGGGTTTTATGTGTTTTGCATACAAAAGGTCTTCCTGCTTGGAAGGTTTACTACCAGAATAAATTATTGTTACAACGTGCCTTCGTTTGCACAAGTGCTTCTTCAGCTGGCAGCAAATAAGAACTTGGGAGCTGATGTATAGACATTTTTTTAAACCTCACATTTTCCTAGAAAATTTAAGTGCAAGGATATCTGCACAAGCTGTGTAATTTACCACAGTGATTTATGTTGGGGCACCTCCGCAAACACGAGAGGGTTTTTCGCTGCATTTCGGTTCACACATAACACGCAGCAAAAATGGCAATATTCCTCTTAGTGTTCAACTATTTCCCACTTGAAATGCCCAAATCCCACCGGACTGGGCTGACAGCTCAGGGATCAGACATTCCCTCGTGTCCTGTCAGCAATTTCGCCCCTGCCTGCACCGGCAGGGCTGCGCTGGCACGCTGCCGACGGAGCATCCTCTACAATTCCAAACAGCCCGGGTATTTTCTCTCTCCATGACAATACCAAAGCTACCAAGGGCTTTAAGGTCGTTAAGACCTGTACAGGAAATCTGTGCCTCGCTCAGCGGCTGAAGTGCAAATGAAAGAGCCCAGCCCGGTTATCATTAGATCGGGCGTTATCTAAAGCAGGCGGGGACAATTGAGAGGGACAGATAATGGCCTTGGAGCTGGGAAAAGAAATGCTTCAAAGTAAAGCTTAGCGCTCACACTTTGCATTTAAAAAGTCTTCAAACCTCTGTGTGCTAATTGTTAAGATGAGGCAGTTTATAGGAGGAATAATTAGTAAAGCCAGGAAATAAATGTGATTATTTCTACAACAGACCTTGTTTATCAAGAGAAAAGTGTGAGCTAATTCAGATTTTAGTCCTGAAAACCAAATTAACTTCATGATGTTTCACTGGGCCAAATCATGCTCTGCACTGCCTTCTCTAGTAATTATATCCTGACAGTGCATAATTAGTGTCTCAAGTCGAATTCCCCCACAGCCATCAAATGTGCAAGAAAATAAAAAATAAAACAAGGTACAGGTAGCAGGAGACACGGGGTGCAGGAGTGGGGCGTGTGGGATGTGTGCATTTAGTGCAGTCACACACAGGGCTAATTTAGAACCACAGTTTTCCTGACTCCAGCTGGATCTAGACAAAAGCCAGGAGGCTCAGATCCTGTGGAGAGTCCACCAGTAGAGCCAGGAATATCCATTTTTCAGAGGAGGAGGCTGAGCACAGCTATTTTTTATCTTATTCCTGCTCTTCCAGCATGGATATTCCCCTGTGAGCCTTCCTTGCCAGCTCTGGGGGGACAAAGAGGTAACAAAACACAGGACAGACACCTTAAAGAGCCAGAAATCCCCGTGGCTCACCAGAAGAAGTGTCTACCTGCATGTTTCATCCTTAATTAGCAACTTAGCTCCTAATGATCTTCCCTCCATAGACAACCACAGCTCTCACTAGGGAGGTCCATCAGGCGGACACCTCACCCCATATCAACCCAGCAGTAAGACCTCCCCTCAGAAAAAGGATCCCAGAAGATGTCTCTGGGGGTAAGAGGCACAAATTCCAAATTATTGATTTCACCCAGAGCTCGGAGCAGGCTGAGACAATCCAGAAACAATCTGCTCCATCAGATTTTGCAAACCAGGGGCAGCTTTTGCCTGCTGGGGAAAAGGAACAAGACTTGGTTTGAGCCCTTGCTGGCATCACCTCAGAAGGAGAGAAACCGTGGCTGAGTGCCAGCTCTGGAGTAAACCAAGCTTAGGCGAGCTCAGATTTAAGTAATAATGTGATCCTTAACGTGGTGCAGATTCCATTTGAAGGCTGCCACATCTCCAAGGGCAAATTCTGCGTAAAGCAACAGGTAAATTCTTCAGGAATGGGAAGCTGCTGTTGAAAATAGATTCGTAGATGAGTGTATTCACCTGTACAAACAGAACAGATCAATATTCCTCTTTCCAGCTGTTAGCAAAACCCACGACAAAAGTCAATTCCATTAGTAACATTCCTGCTCTTAATTTAATTTTGCATCTTCTACCTTTCCTGTTCATTAGAGTCCGAAAAAATTCCTCTTCCAAATAAAGATTATGGGGATTTTAAATATTTAAGCCAAGCGCAATTTCACTCCTTTTTTCCTTGGGAAGGGCTGGGGAAAGCTGTGACAGAGAAGCAGGCTCTGGACTTGCTTGGCCAGCAAAGTTTGAGGTGTGACTCCTCCTGTGGTCCCTGATGGTGCCCAAAGGCTTCACTGGGCATCTCCTCCTGATGGAGGGTGGGAAACATCCACAGGGATCTTTTCCACAGCCAGGTGAGTGCCCACACCACCACCAAAATGTGGTGTTTTCTCTCTTCTGTCCAAAATAATGGGATTTTCACCTTTTGTTTAGCAGTAAAGATAAAATAACCCCCAAGGAAACCAACTGCACCAGGATGGTTGAACCACTTTGTATTTCCTAAGCAACATCGAATATCCCGAGCAAGGATCTCCCACTACTCATGGAACCAATCCAAATATTACATTTCATTCCTTTTATAGTTAATAATGTTTGTTTTCCTCTTAGATTTTGAATATTTCTACTTGGGAAAAGCATCATACTCGAAAGTGGCTTGAGTTTCCATCAGCCATCACTTTTAAAATGAAACAATCCCAAATAGGACGCAATTGTGAGTTAAAGTAGATTTAAAGCAGGGAGCAACTGCAATGAGGCTGATCCTCAGATTTGAAGGTTATTTTCAGCTTCATTAAACCCAGAGCTTACAGGGATCTGCAGGAACACAGCCCTGCCCTGAAAGCTGAGAGAATTGCTTACTTTGAGATTCCAAAATACCTCGGTGTTTGCAAACATCACACACAGGCTCAAAGGAATACCATTTTAGCCACTCACTCAATGGAGTTTTAAGTAGAAACTCTTCTTTTTGCCATATTTTTGTGTGGTATTTGTGACATTTAACAGACTTAGGGATACATAAGGAGAGTAGCACAACTTTTTCTCAACTTTACACAAACAGAGATTAATTTTAAGGATCTTTATCACTGCAGGTGATATAACTTCAGATTGTTATTAATATATAATTATATAATATATGATTATTTTTTCATTATATAAACATTAATCACTACATCATCCCATCACCACTAAAATTTTTATGCCTAAAGAGGTGCTTAAACAAATAAACACATTTGTGTTTACGCATTCAGTGTAAAGAGAATGACACTGACTCTCTTTTGGGGGCTCAAGTGTGACAAACAATGATGGAAGGCTTTCTAATTAACTGGATAATGAAGAGGTTTGGCACACCATTGTAATTTTTTTCTCTAGAGACCACAATGTACTTTTATGAAATTAAACAAAGGCCTAAGGAAATTTAGACAATATTCCAGAGAATTGTTTCAACGTGGCCCCACAGGGGTCTCATCCCCCTCCCTGTACCTGTTTAATCAGTCAGGCACTGCTGACTGCCAAGTCCATCTTCTGTGCCCTCTATAATTGCAAATCAATCATTCCAGAGGATTCCAAGCAAGAAAACAATACTAATAAGAGCCAAAAAACAACCCTTCATTAATTAAACTCGAAGCCTTGCTAATCCAAGCGGCCCAGCCCTGTGGCAGGTAATCATTGCTGCCTGATTTAATGAGCACCTTCATCCTGGCACTTCCCCTCTCTGAGGGCACTTGGACACCTGGAGGTTGCTGGGTTTGGTTTTATTTCTTTATTTTTTTTAGACCTTAAAGGTGGTGAAAGAATTCAGTGAATGAGTCCTTTTTATTCTATGTTTTTGGGACCTGTTTATGTCTGGAACTGTGCAGTGCAGGGATGTGCCCTGGGCTGAGATGGACACACACCCCCAGATTTGCCTCTTTGCATCATCTGCACTTGTGCTTTTTGCTCAGGGAAACTCCTACTCGTGACAGAAACTGGAAAAAATACGCAGATATTAGTCTGGATGGGCAGTTTTACTAAAACACTGAGGTGTTTGCCTTGTATAAGCAAGAATTTTTATTTTTCTGCCATTTTCACCTCCAAGCTTTTTTACTTCAGTCCCTGTGTGTGAATGGAATTACACAAAATGGGGCTGGAAGTAAAGCAGGTGCTCTGCATCACATCCCTGGAACACAAGGGTTTCTGAGGTACCAGTAAATGTTTTTATGGTTATAGAGGTTTTTCCACACAGTTTTTCTGCTCCCACAGCCTCCTGGTCCTTGATCAGGGGTGTCCTGATGCTAAAATCCAATGAGGATGCATCCTGTGACTGTCACCAGGCAGAAGAGGATGACGAGGGTGAACTCCAGCCCTCCAAATTCCTCTTGCCCATCCAGAGGCAGAGAAAACCCCACTGCTAAAGGGAAAACACAAGTGTCAGCTTTGAAAGCCCTAGAAATTACATCACTAATTTATTAAATCATCAACACTTATAAATAATTCAGATTTTAAATGGTGCCCCTTAATCTCAGGCTTTAAATCAAACACTCTTTAAGGACTCTGTGAAATAAATCTGCAGTTCAGGACGACTCACCCAGCACGGATTACAGCATTATTACACCAGTGGGCAAGCACTGAGAAATGTATTTTATTCCTTGCAAACCACTTTACACACAGAAAAGAATTATCTCCTGAGATGAACTACAGAGGTCCTTACAGGTTACCAAAATTCCTGAAAAGGAAAAACAATGTTGGGGACTTTTTTTTTTTTTTTT
>WAAG01091133.1:45950-67436 GCA_013390105.1 Tichodroma muraria
GGGTTTTTTTTTTTTTTTTTTTTTGCTTTTTCCCCCCGCCTCTTTTAGAAGTAATGCCCAGCTGAGGTTGTTGATTTCTTAAAAATGAATTTACCACAACCTCTAAGGAGCTCTCTAACGTGCTCAGGACATGTGGAAAGGCAACACAGAGGTAACAAGGTGAATTTCCTGTTTGTCCAGAAACAGATCCTGTGCACAAGCCCTGAGATGTCACCAGAGGAGCAGCTCAGTGAGAGCAGCAGGAGCTGTCACAAGAGCTCCACTGGTGGCTGTTGAAATCCCAACCGCAGTATGGGAGCATATTTAGATGGATTCCAGCCTGAAACTGCTGCAAAACCTCATGGTTTTCCCAAATTCCTCTTTTTGTAGTGAGGCAGAGTGGAGCAAGGAGTGCTGAGCCAAGGGGGCTGTGCTGGCTCAGAGAACATCCCAGACCCAGCAGCACTGAACTGTGCACCAGCAATCAAAAGGATTAAAACTAATTAAAACTAATTAAAACTAACTAAAACCAATCTCAGCAGCCAGATCAATACACACTGGAAACTACCACTGCATTTAGCTTGTGGTTAAGGACATTTAACCTCATGAAACAGAGTTAAATACAGAGAAATTGGTTCTTTTTAGTGTGGGAATTTCTGTGCTCAGAGAAGCTGTGGCTGCCCCTGCATCCCTGGAAGTGTCCAAGGCCAGGCTGGATGGGGCTTGGAGCAACCTGGGAAAGTGTTGGAGAAAGAAGATGAGTTTTAAGGTACCCAAAATATTCCATAATCTTCTTAAACAAGAAACAGGAGAAAGGAGAAGGAAATATTTAATATTTTGTTTGGCTGCTTACTGAGCTGTTGTTGCAACAAAACTATTGGCAACTTGAAACACCCCACGCAGGGCCAGAAACCTCATCACAAACGAGATTATTTCTTGGGCTCCTGTGCTCGTTCCTCCCCCTTGCTGGGAAGATGATCAGCTAAGTGGTTCCTGTCACCTGCGCTGCCACCCGCCCACGGTGCCCTTGCTCCATGGATTCTCGATTTCTTGATTTCCAGGGCTGCTGCCACAGCTCTCTGTGGCCTTTTGCTGCTGCTGAGTCTCTGCAGAAGCAACCCAGTGTCAGAACCCTCCTGCTGTGCCTCAGACTAAATGAGAGGTGTCACCAACCTCCTGCCTGTCCCTGTCCCTGTCCCTGCCCCTCACACGAAGGGCTCAGCCTCGTCCTCGCATTTCCTATTCGCTCCAGGCGAGGACTCGGATATTTCTCACACTTTGAGGACTCGGATATTTCTCACACTTTGATGGCTCAGCGCTGGAGCTCCCGGCTGTCTGACAGCTCTCACGAGGCTGCTTTTCACTCCCCAGGGAGCAGCCCCAGTTTGCAGTGTCACCCTCTGGAGTGCAGTGACCTGGCCCCGCCACGGTGACATTGACGGATCTCTTCTTTTGCTGGAGTTGCTGCTTTTCTCTTCCCTTTCTTCCGTCCACTGCGAAGGGAACGAGTGTAGAAAAATTGGCTTCCTCGGGGCGAGGGGAAATCAGCACATGGAATTTCCTGGTGGTTTGCTCAGCTCGAGCCCCACACTGTGTCTAGCCCTGGGACTAAAAGGACTTGTAGCCTCTCCTGACATCCTCCCCGGGCACGCTGGCTGCTGGGGGAGCTGCGCAACCTCATCAGTTCCAAGGGCACTTACAAACATTTAGAAACATCTGAATATTCAGTGGTTTGTCCCAAAATGAAACTTTAATGAAACAAATGAATCTACCTGTGACAGAAAGCAGGGCAGAGGGACCACCAGGTGCCTGACCCCTGCCTTGGGAAGGATGGTTTGGAAATGCAGGGAAAGTTCAGGTGCTGTTTCCACCTCCAGCCTGGGCAATCCCTCCCCAAAGACATCAGTTACCTCTAAGGGATGATGATATTCCAGGCACTGGGATAGAAGGAATTTGATCCAGGCCACCACACAAAGAACCAGAGCAACTTTTTGACCAATCCTAAACTAAATTTAAACTAAAAAAAAAAAAAAAAAGTGCCAACAAACCTAATTAACATGAATCTTGCTCTGAAAGAGGAAAGCATTATGTAATTGTAAATTATTTTTAGACAATGAACTGTTGGTTCTTAACACGTAATTTTTCCTGTCTGAAGAATAGCACAGACAATTTTTTTCTAGTTTTCTAAAATAAATTCTACCTCAAGAGTGAAAGTCAAAGCTGGTTAGATGCCCTGTCAGAGAAGAGAGGGAGCATGCCTGATTCATTTAAATTATTTTTATTTACTCTCCATCTACCAAGAGCTGAGGTGGAGAATCATTGGGATGATGAAAAAAACCTCCTGTTTTTCTCCTGTGACATCCAGGAGACAGCAACAAAACTTTTCCTCAGCAACACCCATCTCAGCTGCTTTTCTTTTATTGATGTTCCCCTTGGGCCAACTCATAGTTTTGGGAAGAAATCCTTCCCTGTGGGGATGGGGAGGCCCTGGCACAGGGTGCCCAGAGCAGCTGGGGCTGCCTCTGGATCCCTGGAGGTGTCCAAGGCCAGGCTGGACAGGGCTTGGAGCAGCCTGGGACAGTGGAAGACCCCTGCCATGGCAGGGGGGGCACTGGATGAGCTTTAAGGTCCTTCCAACCCAAACCATCCTGGGATTCTCTGAAAGTTTCAGTTTGAGCAGGGGTAACCTCTTCCTGGGGTTTTGTCTTATCCACGCTTAACCAGGACTGTGTGGCCACAGATGCTTTGTTTAAAGCTCAAATAATACTGAAAAAAAGTCCTGGAGATATATGGAATCATTCCTTCACCTTGCTCTTGAAGTTTCCGTCACCTGACTCAAGCAGCTGCCGCCATCCACTTAGAGAGGGATGGGGTTTTTCTGCTCCAGATCTGCACCTGCCCATCCCACACCTCTAAACTGTGTTTCTTCTCCTCAGTGAGGAACATGCCAGGACCTCCCCCAGGGCAGTGGCTGTCACAGCCCCCAGGAGCTGCCCGCCCTGCCTCAGCCAGCTCTGGTGGCAGGGCTCCTGGAGCAGGAGGGGTTTCCTTGCGTGTGCTTTGTGACAGGATCCCGGCTCTTCCCCCGCACGAGTCGCTGCTGGGAGCAAGATGAGGAGCTGAGCCTTGCTTGGAGGCTCGGAGCAGGATCAGATCTGCTCCTCAGCTGGCGTTTGAGGTGCTTGGAAATAAGGGGAAACAGCAGATGCAAAGAGAGCAGCACAGTCTGTAGCCCGGGGTGGGAGAGTTGTGTCTGTTGATTTAGTCAGCGGCTGCTTGGTCAGCTCCTGCTCTAAGTGAGGAGCCAGTCCCACTTTCCAGGTGGGCACTGGTGGTGTGCAGAAAATCATCTGCAGTTTAGCTGGAACATTGCTGGAGATCTGCTCTGTAAATTGCCATTACTCCTGGATGTCTATTAGGGATGTTTGCCCCTGCCAGAACAAGTAAAATAATAGAGAAAAAATGCAAATAGTTGGGTCTTTTGTTAGTAAAAAAAAAAAAAAAAATTTGTCAGCTCCCAAGGATTAAGTTCTTGATGTCTCTTCAGAAACCTTATATATTTCATCTTCTGATTAAAAAGGAAGAAGAAGGGATGTCTGCAGTATGGAAGTATCATTCAGTTATTGTTCCATGTCAGGAGCACTCCCTGTGTCCTCCCTGCACAGCCAACCCCGACTGAGACACTGGAGATTCAACTCTGGGAGAATTTCACTGTCTGCCTTGACATTTTACAGTTCCCCGTCCAGATCCACATCTTCAGTTTGAAACTGGAAACCGTAGAAATCTTTTAGGCTTAGCTTTTGTGTGTTTTTGGAGTCCCCCAAAAGTCATCACTGCAGCTGGAAGAGCCCCACACAGACCCCGGTCTCAACCCACCTGTACTCGCACAAATTCTGCACTCCTGGAGTGTTTTATTGGATGAAATATCTGATCCTTGTGCTTTAGAACCTCATTTACATTCACTTTTGTGCTTGTGTGGCACTTACACAAAATTCAGAGAGTTCTCAAGAAAATGATTGTTGGTACTTAAATACAGACTATGCTTTTTAAACATATAATTAAACCCAAGATGTCTCCACCAAGCACGCTGAAATCCATGTGCCCAAATTCAAGGCTAAATCCCTGCCACGTTTTAAGTCTGTGTTAAAACCAATTTTTAATCAAAAATCTGGGTATTTTTTTTCTAGTATGTTCTAGGCATGCTTATCTTGCACAAAAGGTGGAGCTTTTGGGGGTTTTCCTCAGTATAATTTTCAAGTGGGAGATCAGATTTCCTCTTAACTCCTTTCTATTTCTGGCTAACCACAGCTGAACATCTGTTTATTTCCCAGGAAAAATGTTAAACAACAACACAAGGTTGTAAACGGAGTGAGCATCTGATGGAACAAATTTTTGTTTACAACCCAGACCTGCACATTGGGAATTTTCTCCTGACAGTTCAGAGCTCTGCATCAAAGTCACATCTCCTGAAAATGAACATCAAAGTAACTCAGCTCGTTAGGGTGAGGTTTCAACAAAGTCTGCAACATCTCTATAAATTAAAATGGAATTACTGTTATCAACTCTGTATTGACTGTATCACCATCCCATTGTATAGGATGCAACCCAATGGAAAGAAGTGTTGAAGGAATCAAAAATAAATCTATTTTAAACAGAAATTAAGTTGGTTTGACTTTCCTGTTGTGATATTTGAGAAAGAGTAAAACCACCATAAGTATTTTCCTTTAAGGAAAATACAGAGTGCACAGTGTGGTTCTGAAGGCAATAAAATAGGACATGATCAGCCCTAGACAGGATTTTATTTAGGGAGACAAAATCCTCAGTCAGGGAGTTCATGTAACAATGACAAATCTCATCAGAGGCCAACGAGCAGAATTTGTGTCTCTGTGGTTACGATGAGCCAGACAATATTTTTAACAGATTTTGATCGCTCTGGAGAAGAGTTCAAGATCTCTGGAAGTCCTGAGGACATCTCACAAATGATTGCAATGTGTGTTTTACATCTAATAGTAGTTATGTGTATATAAATGAAATTACTGGGGGGGTTATACATGGTTCACATGTAAAAATGAATGACTTTGGAGAGGCGACTTTTTATTTGTTTAAAAAGTGCTTCTGATATGGTCTAGAGTTTATGTGCTTCCTTTTCCTGAAATAGGTGATTTTCACATATTTTTCTCTTGAGTTTCACCAATAACCAAGCGTTACCCATCAATCCTGGTGGAGATTCTCATCCCTAGGTCAGTGAGATCTTCTCAACTCAGACTTGTGACCTCCCAGTCACAGATTTGATTTGGCAATTTTTGGAATCCTGCGCTTATTTTATGATTTGAAAACCAATTTCAAACTGTAAACAGAAGCATGAGTCATTTTATAGGCACTTTCTCCAAAAGATGCTTACCCAGGGTTTTTAAATGCTCGCTAGTTTATGCTTCTGTTTCCTGGAGATATTTAGAGAACTAATTATAACTGGGAAGATGCAGAGCTCCAACTTTTATTAATAATGCACAAACTCGTGACATCCAACAACTTGTACACAGTTAGAGCATCCAAATGCTCCAAAGGACCCTACAGATTTTACATTTGATATTATTGTCTTGGAAGCTTTAATATTCTGGATTTTCAAGTCAAGGTCAAGTCAATCAAGTTGTCTCAAATTATTGTTTAAACTCAGATAAACATATTAACAAATGTGGGGATTTTGCATGAACTAATTTTTTTTCCCACTATTTTGTATATGTTTATACATTTTTCTGCTGAATACATGCCTTGAATCAGAGCATATTTTCTATTCTAGCTGCTTAAACAAAACCTTCATGATGGATGCAGCATCAGCCCTTCCTCTAACTGTAGTTACCTTCATTGGAATTTCTGATCGCACCCAAATCCACCTCCTCTACTGAGATTTTCCAGCCCAGCAGATGGGAAAGTCTATTGAATAATACTAAACTCTTACAAAAGAGACAAACCCAATTGAAATCTGACTTTTTGGACTTTCAGCCTTTAAAAGACAGCGAGGAATTTGGGGGATTTTTTACCTACTCAACTTTTGGGAGCTTTCTTTGCTTTTCATCAGCAACATGCACAATCTGACACAACATGATAAAATGGTGAGGGAGTCCACCAGGAAATCATTTCAGTGCTTTTTCTGAGTGTTGCAGACTGCTTTAGTGGCTGGAAAGAAACTTCTTTCATTGAAAGGATCTTTCTGTTTCCACAAATTTCTATGCAGCAGCCAGCTCGCTCTGCTGGGCTCTGTGTCCACAGGGATGTGCCCACACAAAGTCATGGAAGGAACCATGCCCTGGAAAAGCAATCAGAAGAATTCTTTCCCAACATTTGGTGGTTATTTTTTCCCAAATAAACACAAAAAGAGGCAATCCATTATGGTTTTGTTAAAGGCTATTCTTGTGATTTTTCAGTTCAGATTTGCCTGGATAAAATATTCAAAATAAAACACATATCCATAATCCCTTCTGGCCTAATTCCATTCTGAGTTTACTGATGATGCAAGCTGACATTCCCAGTAACTGAGGACTAAGTTTAGCCTCCAAACATGCATGCTGCACTCAGCTTGAGCAGTGTTCCCTGCAGACACGGATCTGCCCCGACTCACAGGGATGGAATCTGCTCGCTCCCAGATGGATGCTCGCTTCCACCCTGCTGGAACAAAGCAGATCCTCCGTGGCAGCACCCCCAGGCCATGGGGCACATGCTTGTGTCCAGCCCTGGGGCACATCCCTGTGTCCAGCCTTGTCCCCAGACCCTGGGGCACATCCCTCTGTCCAGCCTTGGAGCACATCCTTGGCTCCAGCTTCATCCCCAAACCCTGGAGCACATCCCTGTGCCCAGCCTTGTCCCAGACCCTGGAGCACATCCCCATGCCCAACCTTGTCCCCAGACCCTGGAGCACATTCCTGTGCCCAGCCTTGTCCCCACACCCTGGAGCACATCCTTGTGTCCAGCCTTGGAGCAGATCCTTATGTCCAGCCTTGGAGCACATCCCTGGGTCCAGCTTCATCCCAAACCCTGGAGCACATCCGTGTGTCCAGCCTTGTCCCCAGACCCTGGGGCACATCCCTGTGTCCAGCCTTGTCCCCAGGCCCTGGAGCACATCCCTGTGTCCAGCCTTGTCCCCAAATCCTGGAGCACATCCTTGGGTCCAGCCTTGGAGCACATCCCTGGGTCCAGCTTCATCCCAAACCCCGGAGCACATCCCCATGTCCAGCCTTGTCCCCAGGCCCTGGGGCACATCCCCGTGCCCAGCCTCATCCCCAGACCCTGGGGCACATCCCTGTGTCCAGCCTTGTTCCCATGCCTCGGCTCTGCAGGTGCCTATGTTGGCCCAGCCCTTTAACAACTAAAAACCACCCAACTGCCACACAGATAAATCCCATAGGATGGCAAAAGGAGGTAAAGCTGATGCGGAAATATTGGCCCAAATAAAACTTGCACCTGAGGTGGGAGGAAATATTTTCACCTTGATTTAATTTTAGGCTGGAGAATAGGGATTTTTCATGTCTGACCATTGCACCCCAACACAATTCGAACCCCTAAAGATAGGCAAAAAATTAGATCCAGAACACCGTTCCCTGTTTATTTTTCAATCCAGCTGGTTCGAATAGAAACCGCCATCCTCTTTCTCACCACCTTCACGGGGGGACGTTTCCCAGCATTTCTGCAGAGCCACCACGGCCCTGGTGTCACCGGTCCCTGCTCGTGTTTCTCCCTCCCTGCTCCCCACTGCTGTTCCCGCTCTTTGGCAGCACTCAGGACCACGGGATCCCTGGATCTGGCTCTTGGGGAGCAGTGCATCCCCTTTAGGGAAAATGGAACTAATTCACAGCTTTCCATACATTAATTGGTGTATTTTTTGTGCTAACAGGTAAGGAGAGGGAGATGTGCAAACACTACAGTTTTCCCGCTGGCTGGTGCAGAGTGAGACGTGGAGCTCCGAAATTCCTGCAACTCACCCCAGAGGCCGAGCAGCTCTGATGTCTTTTGTTTTCCTTCTTGCAAAACATCTTTATTCCTATTTACAGACTAAAAGTGACGAGCTACTGACTGCAAAAAAGCCAGTGGCTGGAATAGTAAATAAATCTTGCCTGCCACAGCGCTGCCTCCGCAGTGAAAAACTCGAGCTGACACGTCTCTCATTACTCCGTGTTGTTTCCTGTATAATTTATGACTCTCCATTGCATGTGTTTGGAGTTGTAAATGTGATCTGCAGCTGCAGCTGACATCAGGCATGCAAAGGACAGCTCCCAATAATGCTGTTAGTCCTTTATAGGCAGAGTTACAGTAAATAACACTTAATGTGAAATATGTAGAGCCATAATAAACATGACAGTGGCTAAGGTTGTTTCTGCTGAGGATGCTGAGATTGCTGGCAAGGAAGGGAAGGAGCTGCATCAAGGACAGGGCCCACAGGTCCTTTGCAGACTCCTCCCTTCTTCTGGGGTAAGACACTACAAGAAATGTGTTTTGATACTTCTGTTACAACAAATTCTAAGAGCTCTGTGTGGACAAAAGAATATCTGGTCTTCAGTCCATTAAGGCAGCTCCAGGTGATCCAAGGAAATTGATCCAATGGAATGTGGATGGTTCTCATGCACTGCTGAATATGAACTCAGTGTTCCCATCCATGGCAATTTTTCATCAGATTCTGAGACTGGTCTCAGCATCCTCCCTGTCAGCTGAAAGCCAAAAAGGAGCACTAAAACCAGCTTGATTTTTTCTGTTAGGGTGCTCTTGTGGATGGAATTCTGTGAGGTACCAGCCACTGTTGGTTTCTGAACTGGAGAAACAGCTTTAGAAACAGCTTTTGTTATTTCCCTTCTCATATTGCTGACTGTGATCAATTTGCACTCTTAAAGCAGAGCTAAGATGCTGCCTTTTAATTTCAGGAGACCATTGTAGGTAAATTCTGCTTTAAATTACACTCACCTGAACCTACAGAAACTCAAAGGCTGATCTTGCAGTTTCTGATATTAGGAAGAAATTCTTTATTCAGAGGGTGGTGAGGCCCTGGCACAGTTTCCTAGGAAATGTGTTGGCTATCAGCTGCATGGCTCCACAGTTTGGGACTTCCTGAACATTGGAGTTTTCTTTCTTCCTTAGAAGGTGCTGCAAAGTTCAGGATTGGAAACCAGCCCGAAACACAAGCAACTGGAAAATTTCAGGATTGAACATCAATTCATCTCCAGAAGTTCATCTCCCTGTTTGGGCTCTCTCCAACCAGCTCACCACAGCACTGGTAAACTTTGAAAACACGGAGATTAAGTTTTTCTCCTGCTCTGATTAAGCTGTGAAAAGAAACAGGCGAATGTAAAGAGATCCACCCACTCCAGGCACATTAATTACAGGGACTGAAAGTCAGCCAATAATGAATGTAAGACAGAAATTCAGTGCATTAACAACTGAACAATGGCCATTGTTCTGTCGTTTACCCACAGCTGCAGGTGTGTACAGCACAGCCTTTGTCTTCCCAGGGGCTAATTTGAGCATTCTGACATTGCCGGCGAGAATTCCTTTATCCATGAACATCGTGCTGCCAGCCCTGTCCCAGGCACACACAGGGTTTCAGCCTCTCTGCTCATTTTTTGTTTCATGCACAAATAAACAGACGAAAACCTGTTTGTTTGCCCTCATTCAAGCACCATTGGGTTATTCAGGACAAGAGTTGTGGCACAAAAGATAAAATAAATAGAAATTAGGCCATTGAGAGCATTCTCTTCATATTGCAGTGACATTTTTCTGTGGAAAAAAGCTTAGGATGTGTAAAAGGGTCAAAGTTCAGGAAAGAAATCTTATTTCTGGTGTTAACCAGTCAAGGACCTGCCCATACACAGCTGAATGCTACAGTGCCAGATAAAGATACACATTTGGCCCTTTTCCCCATTCTCTCTGCAATTAATCATTCAATTTTAAAGGTACCTCATTAATTTGCCTATACATAGTAAAACTTTTGGGTGTACTGTTGCCTGTCACTGAAAATAAAAACTAATTGTAATTTTTATCTGGTTTCTCTTATTCTCAGTTTATTCATCTGCTACAAGTATTACTTTTAGTAATGACAAGGTGGCAGCAACAAAGATCATGAATTCAGTCATACTTTGCATTTGAATTAATGCAATACCAGAAGTGAAAAATTATTGGATATTAATTCCAAAGGATTAGGTGTTCCCAAGCCCCTCTTGATTACACCCACATTTCTGTCTGTAGAAAACCTTTTTTTTTTTTTTTTTTTAATTTTAATCCTTTTGCCACAATACTTTAATTATTCTTCCTTTCAATACTTCATTCCTTTGTTTTTCCTTAACATCAGAGAATCCCAGGATGGTTTGGATAGGAAGGGACCTTAAAGCTCATCCAGTTCCACCCCTGCCATGGGCAGGGACACTTTCCACTACCCAAGGCTGCTCCAAGCCCCATCCAACCTGACCTTGGACACAGACAGGGATCCAACTTTTATTTATCCCTTAAAGCAATCTATTACTGAAGTTTAAGACGTGTAACATCTTTCAGAAAAACATTTTTGAGTCCAAAAATCAAAACATTCATGTGCCTGAGTGGGGTTTTTTTTCCACAGTACCATTTTTTCTCTACAGATAAAACTGACACAAACCAAAGCACATAAAAGTTTGGTAATACAAGAGAGAAAGAAAGAAAGAATTGCTCTTTCTATGAGTAGAAAGGTTTGTTAAGAACATACTTTTTTCTAAATTAGTATTATTTTCAGAAAGCTTCTCTATGTTTCAAAGGAGAGTTTCCTTCAGATGAAAAATGTGAGGTTTTTCTTAAGATGAAAACAGTGTTGAAGAGGTTTTTGTTTGAAGTCACATTCAAGGAGTCACATTTTTTTTTCAGCTACCAAATAATCATAAAAAAAGTTGGACTGAAGATTTTGTTTTCCAATTAAAAGCAGATATTTTTCAACGGAGAATTTTTGAAGATGAAAAATCTTCAGGAACTTAATCACAGCCTTAAGTGTTCAGAACTTAATCCTAACACATCTCTAATTACCATAGAGCAGTATTTTTATATACTAATAATTATTTTGATATTAATAATGTAATGTCTTGTTTGTTTAATTTTTACTTAATTCTTAAAATTCTTCCTATAGAAAGAAATACCAGTAACAAACTTGCCATTTTTTTAATATATATGCAAAGTTCCATTAATAGAGGATCTGGACATTTAATAACACATATTATACTCATAATATTTTTATGAGAAAAGAAATTTTCACTGTCTTCCCCATGGAGACAGGAAATTGGGAACGGAAGTTTAATTCCAGTTAAACTCTGATTAATTTAAAACATCTCAGTGTTTAGATACAACACAATTCCCCAAAGCTCCAGGTAGGATTAGTGAGTGGGAGAGGCCTCTCCCTGGGAATGTTTTGCTCTCCTCTAGACACAAACCCCTTAAGATCCCTTTCCTTTCCCATTTACTACTTTGGGAACAAATTGTATCTCATCAAAGTTGGATGACCCTGTACCAAAAAAGGAGGGAGGTGGAGGAAAATATTTTGTCAGAGGAAAAATTGGGAGTTGTGCCTCATACTCCAGACAAGACCTTGGTGGTCAATACCTGCTTATTTATTAATAAAATGTGTTATATAGAACTTTATCCTTATTTTTACTGTGAAATATCTTTATTTGGTTTAAGCAGGATTTGGTAAAGGGAGATTTCCTTAGAGACTTTTTGTCCAGCACATAAGGAGCAGCTTTTAGGTGGATGCAGAAGCTCGTGCAGAGGTTGAACAGGAGCCTGAAAACCCCTTGTGAATGAACAGCCTGTCTGGGGACCTGGGGACGCTTCTGCCACCAAAGGCCATCCCACAGCAGTGACTTCTTCACATTCCCATGGGTGAAAGGCAGAAAAATATCTCCAACAGAGTGAAGCAGCCCAAGAACTTTACTGGCTCAAGCCAGCTCACAAAAGCTGAAAAGTTGGGCAGACTCATTTAATTATTTCAAGGAATTCTAACGGCTGCTTAGAAAGCTCCAGCAGGTAGCAGGTAGCAAACATCTCGAGTCACCTCAGCAGCACGGGGCCAGCTGTGCTGGGAGCAGCAGAGCTCCCAGGATTTACAGCAGGCACCTACAGGCTTTGGGTCACGACATTTCTTTGGTTGTCCATCCACTTGGTTCGTCACTCCGATCCTAAAATCCCCTGTTCCTTTCCCAAATATAAAGTGGCATGGAAAATTCAGTCTTCCAGAGGCAGGGTGGGTTTGTTATTTCTTTTGAGCAGCAGCGCCAGGAGCTCAGGGTCATTTTAGATGGAATTCATCCTGCGAGGAGGAGGCTGCTGCAGAGCAAGTTGATTTGAAAAGCTCATCACTCCCCTGCTGGCTTCAGCCTGTGGGCTCCGTGTGAACGGCTGCTCCCCCGAGGACGTGACATCCAGGCATCTTCTTCAACGGTGACATCAGAAAAACTCCTTTCCCCAAGTCTCCAGACTCTGAGCAAAGCAGCAGCTCTTTGAGCTTTGTGGCTCACTCTGCTCAAAAGAAAAATTAACCATCGGAGGATGGTATTCCTGTGCGTGCCCCAGAGACGCTGCACCCAAGTGCTTAGTCTGACACTAGGCCTGCATGAGTTAATTAAAAAATAATCATTTTTTCTTCTCCTCTTCTGGTTGTCTCCAGTCAGGCAAATATGCTGAAATCACAAAAACAGCAAAGGGATTGCTTTAACTAGGAGATAGGGTATGAATTCAGCATATTTTCTGCATAGAAATATGACATTTGTATGGAAATGACCCATTTTCTTGAACAGGCAGCTATACATCACAGAAGTTTCACTATAACGTTTATGCAAAAGAGATTGGGAAGCACTTTCCCATAAAGTGCTGATATCTCCCAGATGAAATAATAAGGCAAAGCACAATCCAGAAGCTCAGGAGAAACATTTCATTCAATGTCATATGTTCTGTGTGTTTGTTTTGATTCGCATGATGATTTAATGTTTGTCTGTCTGTCTTCTTCCCCGAAGGAACTGAAGCGCTTAGGAAGGAATAATCCATTCTTCCTTTATTCTTTCCTAATCACATCCCAGCTTCCAAACAATGGCAGAAGGGCAGCAGGACATTTCCACCCTGCTCCAAGGGCTGGGACAGGCTGGGAATGGTCAGGCTGGAGGCACAAGGAGGTTTTCCTGCAGGACTGGAGAAGGGCTCTGCCACAGGGAGCCAAAATCTCCGTGACAAATCCACGTTCCCGTGACCTACATTTCTTGGATTATTCGCACAATGCATGTGGCAATTCAGCAATCAGCCAGCACTCCGGGCACACAGCTCAAGGAATGCTGAGGGATCAGCACTTCACAGCTTTCCCTTTCAGATGTTATGGTCTGGCATTCCAGGGGCTGGGCCGCCTCTGGCTCCGCTCGGGGCCAGACTCAGAGTAAGGACCCGCGACACAAAATCAAAACCAACGCCAACCCCAACACATCCACAGAAAGGTGCTACAACCAGAGAATACATAACTAGCAAATCATTTTTAGGCTGCTTTTATTACAAAATTACAATTTGAATTAATAGTTGCACAACTACAAGATTGTTTTTATGCCAGTGCTGAATGAAACGCTCTGACTTCATTCAACCTCACCGAAGTCAAGTGCAAAATTCACCCTGATATGAATGAGAAATTCTTTGCGCTTACCATGAATTAAGGTATAGCTTGTTCTGATGACGAATTGAAATTATTTAAAATCAATTAGAACAGAAAAGACGCATCCCAAGCTAGATGTTCACCGAGCTCAGATTCTTGATTTACAGCCCAACATCCTGACCCTGAATGGAAATCCATACATCACTGAGGCAACATAATCAGACTTCAGATAACTTACTTTAGAGCAGGAAATTTGTCTTTTTTTCCCCTGTTCAAGCCAATAGCTGAGAAATTAACAGCAACCAGAGTAATTATCAGTGCAGATATTTCCCATCAAAACTCTGAGAGCACAGCAGAGATTTCCAATGCACAGTCAACAACCCCTTTCCTTTGCCTATAAAACCAACCCTGAGTCATTTTGGCCACCACTTTATTTCACAAATGTGGAACAGCTCCGGAGCAACTCATGATTTACTGGAAGTCCTCTGGAAGAGTAAAAACCTTCCAGGCTTGTGCTCAGCCACTAAGCACCACTTCTTTCTAAACAGAGAAGAAAATTTAAGACATTTGTGCCAATATGACATTAATGGAAGCAGCTTCTTTTTGGGGGGGTGTTACAGAAAAGGACACGCCGTGGAAATGTGATTTCCCCTAGTTGCATGACTATTTATATAGAGAAATAGAAACTCATATAAATGTATACATTTATATAGATACACATTTTGTACACTGTAGGCATATACATACATACATATGTACACAGGGTGTTATATACACATCCAGATTTGTATATACATATATAAAAATATATATACACACGCAAATGCACACACAGCTTGCTTTGGAGCCAGCTAGAGTTATAAATTCTCCCTCCCCCACAGAGCCAAGATGATCTGAGCTGCCTCTGCTCAACACCCCATGGTTGCCTCTCCAGCCCGAATTAAATATAATCCTCATTATTCTGCCTCTCTGGTGCCTGAGAAACTTGGCAACCTCTCTGGGTGACTCGAGATGCAGCAATTCCTCCTGCCTTGCCTCTTCTAACCTATTCTAGGAGATGCAATATGATGCTAAGATTAAGTGTCCAAAATGCTAATACGTCTGAGAAGTGCCTCCACTGACCTACATCAGGAATGTAGGCCAGAAAGGAGCTATTTTTAACCAAAATGCCCATATTTTAATTACAGTCCAAAGCAAGCCACACTCCTGAATCTCCCAGAAGTTTGCAAAGATTGAATTTTACACTTCAGTAGTGTAATTATAGGTACATAGATATACACACAGCATATAGAGCACACACTCAGCGTTTCCGTGACACGCGAGGCACTCACTCCTGCTTGGAGCTGACAGCAACTAATTTTAGGAACATCTCCTCCTTCTCCCTGATGCATACCTTTTAGAGATCCTTCTTATGAGGGCTTTGTGCTCTGAAGGCTTGGACAGGCTCTGGTTGGCTCGGAGGGGCTGACAAAGGCCTGTGACACCACCACGGCCAACCTGGCGAGGCTGCCAGCAAGCTGAGGGCACTCCAGGCGGGGCAGAGGGAAGTCTCGAGGTGCAATACACCACTCTACAGAAAAACCCAACAGAGAGAACTATGTTTTCAGTTGGTCTCCACTCCAGGCACAAACAGAGGGGCCGGGGTGTGTCCTCAGCTCAAGGAGGATGTGGGCATGCGGACAGGTGAAAGCAATTCTGGGAATGCCAGCGACCTGCAAGCTGGTGAGAGCTTGAGCCAAAGGCAGGAAAAATAGGGTCTGAGAGCTCCTTGTTACCTGCTCTAAAACAAGGGTTTGCAACAAGAATTTCATGTAGTTATTGGCTGGCTCTAAGCCAACGAGAGGCACTCGACTTTCAGGTGCCATTCTCACTGTCAGCCTCAGCAAAATTCCCACTTTTCACAGCTTAACCGTTGCCATTCCTTCCATCAGCCTCCCTGGCTGCAGTGTCACAGCCCCCCACGGCTAACAGGAGGAATACACATATATATTTATCTACATAAATTAGATCCATCCACAATTTTTTCTTGGTTTAAAACTGAAGGGGAGAATTAAGCATGGACTGAACAATTACTCTCTGCCTTAATCAGTGTCCCCTCAGGGCTGTGACTTGCCCTTTTTTTGAAGAAAACACTGACATCAACTGGATCTAAAAAAAGACTTTTACTTGCCATATTTCTTTGCTTGCCAATACTATCCACTTTCCAAAGCAGCCAGGTTTTTGGGTCACTGCAAGAAAACACAACAGAAGTGATGCCACAGGAAATGTCTCTCTGATTAAGAAGAATGCATTTAGCCACAGATTTATTCCAGCAGTGCTTTGGGGACAACTGATCAGTCCTGCCCTTGCATGGCAGTTTAAGAGCACCAGAGAAACCTGGATGTGTTCCCTGAAAAAGACAGACAAATGTAACTGACCAGCATCCATTACCAATGGCTTATTTTTACAGAGCTCATTTTTCACCAAAGCACCACAACAGGAGTTTTCTCAGCACTCTCAGTGCACGTGGGGCTGGTCCCTCCAGTGGTGCAGGACCTCAAGGACTGGATTTCTCAGGTGGAGCAGCTTAGCTGGTCCCATCCAACCCTGAAATCTCACTAATGGGGATTTCTAGCATCTCCCTCTCAGTCAGACCGTGCTGGGCACTCTCAGGACACAGCAGAGTGAAGACATTTCAGCTCCAAGTGGCAATTCCTACCCTCTTTGGAGCAGAGCTCCTTCACTCTCCAAAGAAAAGAAGCACAAGAATTAAATTTAAAGTCCTATTAAAGCCACTGTTTGATGAGAATTTTCACACTGCAATGTTTCCCTCTCTCTGGTCGTATCAGCGATAAAATCAAGCTGAACAATCACGGAACAAAAAAAACCCCAAACAAACCAAACCAAACCATTAATTACAAACCTTTTTGGCTTGTAAAGCCAAAGCCTCCAAAGTTCAAACACAGACTTTGGTTCAAGCGTTATTCAGATAATGGACATTATATACATCTATCTATCTATATATGTATCTATCTATTTAAACACATAAAATAATGAAAAAACCAAGTACAAAACCAAAGGTTTTTGTATCTTTCTATAAAACTCAGTTTAGGACATTTACTGTTGGGGCTGACCTAGTTTTAAACAAGTACAGCCTGAAAAAATGATCAACAAATACATTCCTATAATTCTTTAAGGTGTAAACCAGCTACCGTTTCTGGAAAAACAAAGGAAAACAAGAAAAAAATGCATAAACCCCCCATAAGCAGTATATTAATGCCACTGTAACATTTGGGGAATGCCATGAACTTCAGATAAAGTCCCTCTAAGATAAAAAATCCCAAACTTTTCTTCAGCCTTTTTGGGGTTGTTTGATTGTTTTTTAGAGTAACCGTTACAGGAGTCCCTCCTCAAGAATGGTGCCGGGTGCCACCACCACCAGCAGGGATGGCAGTGGCACCAGAGGCAGCAGCACAAATGAAGTCTTTCCCATTCCAAAAGCGACTTATCACAATTCAGGAATTCCTGCTTGGAATCATTCAGGCCCTACTGCAAAATCTGATCACTGCAGAGAACCTCCCTCCCTGGCACTGTGCTCCAAGGACAAGCCAAATTGCTGTGCCACATGCCATGGGCAGGATATTCCTCCACAGGCAGTGGCATTTGTTGGAATTCCCAAGTACAGAGAGAGTCAGTCCTTGGCTAACCTGAAATATCTCTGCAGGATTCATAGAATATATAGGATATTCTTGAGAGATTTAGAAAATTCTAGTGGAAAAATAAAGACATTAGGAAAAGTAAATGGACATTAAAGATTCAGGATGGGACACAGGACTCGGTCATGAATGTTTTATATTTGCTCTGCCCTCTGTTCATATCTGTTCTTTTTATGGCACCCAACAGCTAAGTGCTGCACCTCTAAATAATGCCTAAAAATAACCCCACACTTCAGATTAACATCCTTAGCATTCAAAAATATCAGGATTGAGGCACTCTCCACCCTACAGAGACCACCCAGCATGAATGTGGGACAGAGAATTCCTGCAGCTCTGCTCTTTGAGCCTTTTCCTTTCATTTTCCCACCAAAATTAGCCATCTGACACCAACCTGAAAAACACCACAATATTGACCAATTCAGATGAGGAAATGCCACCACAGGGAAGTGTTTCCAAATACTTCCACAGAGATCAAAAATAACCTGCAAGTGTCACCCCAGCGGCCTTCTAGGGAACTCCACGGGCAGCAGAGTCAATGCTTTCATAGAAATCCCCCAAACTGCCCCAACAACCGGAACAAAAAGGAGATAATGACAGAATTTTACAACTGGGAAACCGTAAGAATCAAGGAAAAGACATTTTAAAGAAGTTGAAGGAAACACAGTTGTCAGTGCCTGTCAGTCATAGAAACACAGAATGCCCTGGGTTGGAAGGGACCTTCATATTCTTGCTCTCAAAGAAAAAAATGATGCTAATAAAGTATTTCCAAATAATTTGCAATTGTTACATCAATAATGTTCTTGGCTAGTTGGTCAGCAATGACATTAGAGCTAAACTAATTTGTCTTTAAAATCAAAAGCCTTAAAGATTGTTTGGTTAATTTGTGAGCGAGGTCAATCAGAGAATTACTGACTTGATGCCAAACCCATTTTCTCTGTACCATTACTCATTTTATTCTGAAAGAAGCCCATGGAGTACTTTTCTCAAAATACTTGAATCCACTTAATAGATGCTGTAATTTTCTGAGCTAAGATTTTGCTCTTCATTCAAGTCTGTTGAATAAAACTGAGCATAATGTGGTGTTTCAACATTGCTTCCAAGGGAGCAGAATTGGGCCTCCACTCTATTTCCACTCAAGGGTTTGTTCCAAGCACATTCCAATTCTTCCACTGCCCAATCAAACCAGAAATATTTCAAGAACAGGAAAAAAACCTTATTTCCACTCACACCAGAATTAAAAAATAGGATTTTTTGTACAAAGGGCTATTGAGAGCTACATCCTGGGTCGATATGCGTTTCTTCCATGGAGAAAAACTCTGTTGTACTGTGTACAACACAAATACATAATTGTCTACATGTAAATACATACGTACATAAATCCACTGAGAAACTCAGCTACAGATTGAAACCCAAGCCTTGGAAAAACTCAGAAAATAAGAATAGGCAGCACACAGCAGCCTGATTTCCGAGTGTCCATAAATCCACGCTGTAAAAGCAAGTGCCTTTGGAAGGAGGGCAATCCTGGGACAAGCTCGCTCCGGTGTGGCTGGAGCGCTGCCAGGAGTCGCACCCGTGGTTGAGTAATGTCCTGAGCAATGAACTCCCACGCTTAAGGCTGACTTCTACACACTGTTCTTCACGTGAACATTTCTGTTAAACTTAAACCTGAACCGTCACATCTCTTTCGTGTGAAGTGGGCACTTGAAGCAAGTGGAAACAGCACAGGGTTCATCAAGTGCTGCTGGCACGCCCAAGTACTTCGGAAGAGCAGCCTCGCATTTTGGAGAGACCTTTCCCTCCTGGTGCTCTCAAAGCTCTCAGAGAGAACACAAGTTGGGCAAACCCACACATTTCTAGCTTAAACCAAATCAGCTGTGCTGCTACACTCAAAGGTGCTTTTTTCTGGAAAGGTCTCTGACAAAATCTGGAGGTGCCACAGCTTAACTCACGTTCGCTGAATCTCCTAAGAGATGAGATTCTCACTCTCCAATAACACTCCGACCAGACCAGTAGGCAACAGGCTTTCCAAAATTCAGATTCTAACTCATACCATAACATTTGACATCTTTCTATCGCTGTTCATACACTCAAGAGATCCACAAAACCATTTACAAACACATTTTTTTAACCTAGGGTACAACATGATGGTGACACCGATGACAGCATCCAGAAAATACAAAAAGCACCAATAATTGAGCACCAGGATCATCCTTTCCATTTCCCTGTGTGCAGTTGTTGGCTGGGACTGGGTCTTACCTGGCCTTGCTGTTCTTTTCCACCTGTAGGAAGAATTTCAATGGTCAGTGAAGGAATAAACCAAACACTTGCTGAAGGCTTTACTACCACAGGCTGAGCTGCTTAAGCTGACACCAGGTACTTGTACAACCACGAAATCAGCTAAAAAAATATTTATTTCACACGGCATCCCACCAAACAGCTCTAATGCAACTGCAGATAATTTGATTTTATTTGATTCCTTCCCAGTAGCATTAATGCTACCAATGCTACTGCTGAGAAAGACAGAATTATCATTAATACTCCCTATTTATTAGGAGGAACTGGGCTGGAGCATGCAAAGTGTCCCCCACTGCAAGTCAGAGATGATGGATCCACTTTTGTTTCCTGCAGTGGAAAGGAATGCTGCTACCCACTCAGCCTCAGCTCAACACAATGAAAAAGCAAAATAAGTCATCAAAACACTCTTTAGACACCACACTTAGACATTGTCAACACTTCCAGAGCAAATCATCCCCAAATCATCTCAGTACACAAGGGAAAGGAAGTTTCCTACGCAAGGAAAGAAAAATAACTCAACGTAAGCCAAAAATTATCTCTTTTAATACAAAATTCCATTCTCATAGAACAAATTTATTTCCACTGAATAAATAGAGTTGCTCACCATCCACAGGCGAGATTACTGCCTATAGTAAGGATGAAATTCTCTTGCCTTTCTGCAGTTTAATTAAAATATAAACATTATTTGCAACCGGCTTTACTCTATTTGGATACAAGTATGAACACTTGGGGCTTTGAGGACTTTGCCAAATGTATACAGCACCACTCTCACTGGGGGTTGTACTTTAACCTGATTTATACAGCTCCACGCATCACTAGCATGTAGGCTTATCAATGTAATTATTACAATTATGTTAAGAAGAATCTGGCCTTTGCACTTGCATGTTTAATACTCTTAGCACGTGCATGCTCTTCCACTATCTATTAAAAACCCAGCAAAACAAACAAATGAGCAAACCCCAACGGGTCAGAGCTGAAGGCAGCAATGAGGAAACACAATCTCAACTCAACAGAGGAAATTCAATGGGTAATATTTTTACTGATGGCATGGAGGGTGATGCCAGATTTACAGACGTTGGGAGCTGTCCCTCCAGCTCCAGACACACACAGCTGCTACCAAGGCTGGGGAAACGACTCTCCAAGGGAAAAAGCTCTCCATGAGCATCCTGGCTGGAGATGTAAATAGCCACGTTGTGGGAAAACAAGTATGTATGGGGTTATCTCTGTTACAACACATTGTGCGGGGTGAAACCGAGCTGTTCCCCAAGGAAAGAGGGCAGGTGGCGGGGAGGGTGACCTTGGCAATGTGACCCTGTGCCAGGAGGTGACAGACCCGGTCCCCTCGGCACCGCGGCAGGAGCGCTCCCAGCAGCACCCGTGGAGCTCCGTGGGGGGAATAACCTCAATTCACGTGGATAAACCACGCTGGCCGCTGCTCAGACAATTGAAGTTGATGGACACGTTGGGTGTTTCTGGGCAAACCCCACTCTCTGAAGGCCTCGGGGCAGCGCCTAGCCCACGCGGGCGCCCGGCTCTGGGGCTGCCCCGCGGCCCCGCCCGCCACGGGATGAGGCGCCCGCGGGTACATCCGGCGGGGCGGACGGGGGCAGGGAGAGGCGTCGGGAGCGGCTCCAGGCCGGGACAGGGTCCGGGCTCAATCCCGGGATCGGGCCCGGGCTCCGTCCCGGGATCGGGCCCGGGCTCCGTCCCCGGATCGGGCCCGGGCTCAGTCCCGGGATCGGGCCCGGGCTCAGTCCCAGGATCGGGCCCGGGCTCCATCCCCGGATCGGGCCCGGGCTCCATCCCCGGATCGGGCCCGTGCTCCGTCCCAGGATCGGGCCCGGGCTCCATCCCCGGATCGGGCCCGGGCTCAGTCCCAGGATCGGGCCCGGGCTC
>WAAG01091133.1:88775-158253 GCA_013390105.1 Tichodroma muraria
ATATTTTTCCCCCCCCCCCCCCCCCCCCAATTTTTCCATGTTGATTACTCACAGGTATCTCTTATTCTTCTGCAAGTTTTCTGAGTCATGGATTCTTCCCCAACAACCACTGCCGTGCTCAGCCTTCCCACCCAGCACAGGCCCCAGAGCAGAACAAAGGAATTTTTCAATCAAATTATATTTTCAAATTAATTTTCAAACCCTAATTTATCTTTTCATTAAATAAACAGTTGAGAAAATAAACAAAAGTCTTGCGGCAGCAAAATCCTGCAAATAGTCACTCATTCTAGTTCTGTTCTTTGCTACATGATAAACCAATGTGTTGATTTTGAAGTATCCTCAAGAAGTTTGATCTCATTTTAATTGGTGGAAAAATTGGTCAATATTTGTTATTATATGATCAGTTTGCCTCAAAGTTTATCTTCTGTATGGATTTTAATATATCAATATAGCTTAAACCAGTTTTCTGAGAGGGGAAAATAACATTATAACTCATTTTGGGGATTATAAAAGGAGTAATTTTCTTGAAACTGGTCCTTAATACCACTAATAGCTCTTGGCTTCACCTCAAGATGTTTAACAAGCCCGTCATTAAGTGTGGCTAATGAATAATTAATTAAACTTTTTACAACCTAATACCAGATGACAAATCATTATAAATCATGCCCTTGGTTATTCATGTCACTAAAGCCAATAAATGAGCTTGAAAGTTCACATATATGTATAAAACTGTAAACAAAATATACAATGAATTGTGCTGGTTGTCAATAGTTGTTGTTATCAGTAGCTTTTAAAATTTCTTTTTAAGATTTCCAGAATTCTCCTTAAGGCATGACCCTGCTTGTAATTTTTGGAAGATTTAATAAGAAACATTAACATTGCACATGATCGGAGACTCCTGGCATCTGCACCAGGATGAGCCACACCAGCCTGGAAGGGAATTAGCGAAACTGGGGGGATTTTGAAGGAGGAAGGAAGAATTATTAAGGAGTCTGGCAGGATATCATTTAGGAGAAACCCAAAAACCTAATGCACTGGGTTTGAAACTCTTACAGTGAAAACAGGGAACTATTTTTTTTCTTTCTTTTTGCAATTTGCCTGAGTGACTCAGTGGAGGAGCAGCAGCGAGATCAATTAATTGTGTCTGCAAACCGGTTTAAAGGGGACCCCATGTCTCAGATGTGCAGGATTAACGGGGGAAAACGCTGAGCACTCCAAGAGCCTTTCACAGGACAGGTCAGAATCCATTTGGTAAATCCGGTGGATATTCCCAGGACACCAGGATTAACTCACAAAACTGCCCGTGCATGACTGATACCAGTTGTAGCTCCCGAGGGCAAGCCGTGCTGGGGCTGACACCACCCTAACCCTTCCCGGCAGCCCGGTATTCCCGTGTGGAATCAGGGCAGCCCAGGAGAGCTGGGTGAGGAGCTGCCCTGTGGATGCTGCAGGAGCAGAGGGAGGTGTGGAGGAGGCAGGGCAGGAGCAGGTCAGGACCTCCTGCCCCATCCATCAGCTCCCACGGCTTCCCTTTGCAGGGCCGCACACGCAGAGGGCTTTGTCGGGATGAGAGGAGAGGCTTCCCTTTGAAGTAACTCCTGCTCTGTGCCTGCTGCGCTCCCTGTCCTTCTTTCAGCTGCTCTTTCAGTGCTGCCCAGCCCACACCTGCTCCTCCTCAGGGCCGCAGGACCCGGCCTCTGTCTCTGTGGCTCCTTTGCCCCCTTCCCTTGCCCTCCCGCGAGGCCGCGCGCTCTGCAGCTCGGGATGAGCGTGCAGCTCCAGTTCCACTCCTGGCTCACCTTGAGAGCATCCCCTACAGATCTATACCTACCCTGGGCGAGGTGTGGCTCAGCAGCACATCCACGTCCCGTGGAATTGCCTCCCTCGTGCCCCTTTGGCCTGGTTTTGGGGTGCAGCTGTGCTTGGGGACAAAAGCCCTTCCCGATTAAAGCCCCCAAAGATGCTGACGTACTCCAATAATTACTGCAGCCCAACACAAACATATTTTCTGCCTCTCCCTCTCGCTTGCAAAAGCCCAAATTGATTTATTTTCAAACTCGAGCATCAGTTTGCCAAGTGCAGGAATATGTAATGCAGCAATTATGGGCATTCCCCAAAAGCTGCTTTTATGTATTTATGAAGAAAGCTCCCATGGGTAACACTTCATCTCAAATATTTGACTTGGAAATGCTTTTATTTTTCCAAGTTCTTTTCAGATTTCTCTTCTGAAAGCTGATGTGATATTTTTCATCTCTTGAAACATTTCTTTGAAAGGCCACATTCTGTAGCCGTGGTTTTGCCATGCAGGACTTTTAGGCAGAGAAAAAACTTTTATGGTGACGTGAGGAGTTATTTTACAAGAGAGATCACAGCACCACATTTATTTTTCTCAAAAAAACACATTTAAACCGATTTTTTTTTTCTGGATCATCTGTAATTCAGGCTTACTGAAAATGTAATTAATTTCCATCACAAAGTTTCAGTTCTGGTGTAGAATATGGTACTGGGGATATAATCCAGAAATTGCTTCCAGCATGTGAAATGTGCAATTATAAAAAGGAAATATTTAACTCTCACTGTGCTCTTGGGATCACAATGTCAATAAGAGACCTCAAAAAAATTAATTGTTTCATCAAGTAGGAGCACCTGAGGAGGGTCCTTGGCCTAGGTGGTCTGCCAGGGCTCCCCAGGGTGCAGAGCTGCCTTTAGGAGGAGGCTGGGGATGATATTTACAAGGAATGAAGGCTGGGACCTGCTTTAGGATCCAAATATCGAGCATAAGAATAATAATCATCCAGTTATGACAACAGTAAATGACAGTGACCCTCCGTTGACGGCGATGTCAGGAAAGTAGGAGGGTCCTGCATGTGAGAGCTTCACCAAGAGCTGTTCAGGGACTCTCACCTGCAAGGGTTGACCTCAGGGGTAAATCCACCTCAAGGATTGACCTCAGGGTACAATGGAAGGGCTGTCCTGCGCTCACTGTGCCACAGAAGGTGTCGTTGCTGCCTGGCTGGGGCTCTGAGAAGGAAAAACAAAGATTTCTTTGTGACCCTCCCACTACCTTTAACATTCCTCTAAGTGATTGGGACAATCCTGAGGACACCTCTGATACAAAATGAAACTAAAAATGGAATTTCTCTCCCTTCAGAGCCTTTCCACAGAGCCGGAGCCGCTCGGTGCCGGCTGGGGCTGTAATTCGTGACCGTTTCCAGCAGGAGCCAGATGTGGGGAACTCTCATTTTCTGTGGCAGATTTCTTGTGGAGCCAGCGTTACCAAGTCATGATTAGATCAGATGACACCATGGGAAGTTTCAGAGGGAGAAAAAGCCGGAGCAGGGATGCTGCAGAGCTGGAATGTTCTGTCCTCAGTGAAGGGCCTTCATTCCCACGGATCCTGTGAAAGGCCCCAGCTCAATAATCTGGATTTGACAATTACCAACAGCAGCCACTGCCTGATGCAGCTCAATAATTTGGATTTTAATCCCTAACAGCAGCAACTGCCTGGACACTTGATCAAGTGTGATCATTTCCTGACAGCCCCTTGCTCTGCAGCAGGATCTGTGGGATTGCATTCCTCAGGCTGAAACAGAGATATTTGTATTTACTGAGATGATGCACCTTTGTATTCTGGACCTCTGCATTTATCCATTTTATTCTCTTTCCAAGGCAGGATTTCCGCTGACTAACACCATGGGAAATTCAGGATGAGCCAGAGCCAGTGCCAGTTAAAAGCAGAGCTGAGAATTCATCTGTTTCAGTTCCAGTTCTCTTTTATGGAAATCAGGATTCTAACCAGGAACCATTTGTTGTCACTTTGTGAGAGTTGGTGTGGCAGGATAAATTGAGTCATTAATTGCAAACCCACCAGTGGGATCTTGGAATATGGATATGATGTGTGGGAATGCATAGGAAGTTGAAGGGATGGGACGTGCAGAGGCTGCCGCAGTGAAAAAATATTGAATATGAAAAGTGAGAACAGAGGAATTGAAAAGTAAAAGGTGATTTTAAAAAAGAGACAGCCATCACCTGCAAAAAAAGGGGAAACAGTGATAAGAATTAAATGCTGGATATTCTGTATTATTTCAAACACTAGTTACAGAGAGCTGCCATAAATTAAATTTCATTGCATTCTATAAAACTTGATTTTATGGGCTTCCCATCCCTAACTCTTGTTATTTAACATAAATCATGTTATCTAATTCCTCTTGTTTAACATAAGCCCCAACAGGAGGGAGTGGCAGGAAAAGGGCAACTGGGAAGGGATGGTCCAGAGGGACTTCAGATGCTGTTAAAGGGGTCTTGCCCCTTGGAAGCTTAGATCCTCAAATTTTCCTTATTAATTTGGATTTATTTAACACTTTCAAATGTATTCTGATGAAGTAATACAAATAGAAGGAATTTCTGAAAATTTGTTGCAGAAATACAGAAAATATTGGCTTTTCCAGCAGAGCAGAGGGGGAGAAATCACTGCCGGATCTTGTGCAGCCCTAGCAGCAGCTTTGATGGTGATGTAACCTTAAAAAAGCACGGAATCGGGCTGTCAAATAACCTGAGCAGCAACATATATATATATAAATATATCTGAAGTGTTACATAAAAGAGGAATTTAATATATTACAAAAACTGGTAGCATGATGGCGAGAAATCTGTTAATTAGCATGTCTGCCATACATCTTTTTGAACAGTCACCTTAAGAAGAACTGAGGACAGCATTAGCAACAATGTGATACAAAATAATTAGCTTGTTTTCAGGGCTTAAATAGTCATTACTTTCCTGTGAAGTCCCTAATTAAGCTAATCCTAGTTTATAATACATTAGCAACAACTATTTATGTAGGAGCTACTTCTTAGGGGCTAAAAATAGCATGCAAGTTTTGAAACGCTCAAAATGATCTGCAAAATTGTAGAGCTCGGGACAGGAACAATACAGACTGAAAAAATTATGTAAGAACTTGATTTATTCCTCGCTGCCCACATGAAATTCGCTCACCTGAAGGCTGCAGATACAACTGTTTAAAGGCTTTCATGAAACAATTTTCTCCTTTCTACTCTCAAAGCCCATGACAGGCTGTTACCATGATTTTCTCAGGAGGTCCTGTTGCAGCACTGCCCAATTATTTCCTAAAAAGTGTAAAGAATTTTCTCCCTGACTCACGGTGTAAGAGATGAAGGAGTGATTTTCAGTTTGATGTACCGCTTCAATCAAAGGAAAAGAACTGATAGCATGAAGTTGACACAAAACAAAGCACAAAAGTCTGCGCTGTTGGACAAAATGGGCTTTGACCTTCGTCCACACACACAAAAAAAGAATTCTAAAAAGATAGAGAAAGATACAAAAAGACGAAGATCCATGTCTTGCAGTTGTTATTTTTTTCCCAAGTGGACAGAATTATTGCTTTCCTTGACTTTTTGCCTTGCTTCATCATCTACAGTGGATGGTAGTTGTGGTCAGTTGGAGGCAATATTTAGGTACAAAGCCCTCAAGTCACGCAGGAATGAGCTCTGATGAAATTATCTGAGGGGGGAAAATCCAGACTGATGTGGAAGACAAAGGACTCCCCTCCCAGCCAAAAGGAATAATTTACTGGAAAAAATGAAACAGTCAATGAATCCTACAAAAGATCAAAACAAAGCAGGAAACCTGGATATCCCCATGGCTTGGATTTACAAGGAAGGAATTTCAGTTTCCACTTAAAGACAGAGCTGAACTTCTCACTTAAATAATTTGTAGAAGATTTTTTATCAGCTTAGGCTCAAAACCTGAGTGAGGTAACCACAGTGAGAAAGAAAGCACCTGAGACCCCCCTGAAGTGCCCCGAGCCATGAACCATGGGGTTCCCTGCACCTGGCATCCCCCTGGAATGTGTGCTGGCTGCATCACATCATGGAATATTCTCTCTGTTCCCCCTGTTCTCCCCTGTACAGGATCAATAATTCATCCGCTTTTCTTACTTGGGCTGTTTAATATGTTGTAAGAGGCAAAATACACACGGTGTGTGTGGGAGGGGGATTTCCTTCAGGAGATATTTGCAGAGCTGTGAAGGCCAGGAACAGGGATAAGGCAGAGTGCAGGGCTGTGTCCCCCTAAGGTGTGACAGGCAACTCCTTTTCATGCCCACTTTTATTTTTTTTCCTGCACGAGAGGTGAGAAAAACCGCCCCATAAACAATTTGCTGAGGCAAATATCAGCGAGCCCCTGATTCCAACCCATACAAAACAGAGAACAAATTCACCACAATGCAACGAAGTCCCACAAAAATGTTATCTTGTGTTCAGAGAAGGGGCAACATGTACATGAATTACCTCATTTTTTTGTGTGTTGTTTGCCTCTGAATTGAGAGTGAAAACTCCTGATTCTGTCCCCCAGTGAGATTTTGGTAGCACTGCCCAAGCCAGTGTGTCAAAGCCTCCACTCTCACCCTGCTGAAGGCTAGGATAGGCCTTTTAAATTCAGAAATCCTTAAGGCACGCATGTACAGGCTCAGGCTGATTTTTTTATGAGCGCATTTATGTGGGAAAAGATTAAGTGGAATTAAACATGGATGCCTTTTTAACAGAGCCCTCTCCCAAAAGAGATCCCTTTTTTCAGCACTCACTCCAAAGACTCCTTTAGCAGTGTTAGATTTGACTGCAAATGACAAGCTGTACACAGGAACCAGACATTTGTGTCCCTATCATCACTTATTAACTGTTGTTATTGTCGCTGACAACGTCGTGATAATAATAGGGATCCTCTCAACAGCTGGCTTGAAGATGTAGGAGTTTATGACATTCAGAAGTATCTCAGCAGAAGTGACAGGTGAAGGCATGCTCAGAAGCAATTTATCCTGGGAAGAGAATATAAAAGCCATTCGAGCTGGCAGAGACCTTGGGGGGTCTTTGCTAACCCTCAGGATTTGTTGCAGGGGTTGAAAAGCAGCAAAGTTTTCTTTCAATAAGGCATCACCTGTAAATCACTCCCCGGTGCCAGCGTGCTGCAGCTCATCCAGGAGAATCGCTAATGGGAATAATGGTGTGAGGGCAGCTGTAGATGCCTGGAAAAAAGCAGGAAAAGCAGGCAAAGCAGCTGTTGACTGGTTCAGCATGGAGGGGCTGTGCTGAGGGGTTGATCTCCTTCTCACACCTTCAGTAAGGCGTGAGATTCTTCTGAGAGGGGTTTGGCTGCTGAAAGGCTCAGGCCTGGAGAGTGGATAATGCCTTCCCAGATTTTTGTCTTATGGGGATCTGAGCCTTTCAGGCTCCACCTCAGCTGCAGCGCAGAGAACTGGATCCTGTGCCCTCCTCATCTATGTGCACTTCTCCAAACCCTGGTGCCCCACAGACCTACCAGCCAAAGCCCAAGGATCCCTCACCACCTGCAGCTCAGACTTTGATGGGATTCTCAAAGGCATTGCTGTGATGACCCGAAAATTATGGATGTAGTCTAAAACCATCCTGGATTCAGTAAATCTACACCCACAGGACTTCAAATGAAGGATTTAAAAACGCAGCTTCTTGACGGAAGACCAGCCCCACGTGAGTTTCCCACTGGTGATTCACAGGAAAGAGTGCAGCCTGAGCAGCCCAAAGTCGTGCCCGTGCCCTGGTGCCATGGGAGGGACCTCTGCAAGGCTTGGAATGCCAGCACGTGGCCGAAGGAATGTTGTGTTGGGTGGTTTGCAGCTCGGCCTTCAAGAGGTGTTTGGACAACTCTCTCAGTCACGTGTTGGGATCCAGGGGGTGGTGCTGAGCAGAGCCAGGAGCTGGATTTGGTGATCCTTGTGTGCCCCTTTCAGTCCAGGGAATTCTGAGCCCATGAATTGTTGAGAGCTCCCTTGTGAAGTCCAATGCCCTGATTATCCATCACTGGCCTCCAAGGCTGGCACTATCCCTGCTCCACCAGCTGCAGGAAATCTTCCCTGCTGTCCAAGGGAATAAACCTTTACACCTTCTCCAACCGTAAGCCAATGATCCTGAATGATCAAAATGAAATGGCTTAGGCAATGTGTTATGTGAAGCTGGAAGAGGCAGGTTTCAGCTGTGACAAACCAAACCAAAGGCAGGGGGAGCATTATTAGCCAGGCTGTGCCTCCCAGGATTAGAGGTAGGAGATCTAATATACAGAAGGACCCAAGGGTGAGATTATCTCGGGCTAACGCACCCTTTAGGTTTTAAACTGCAGCCAAAGCAATCAAACCTGTTACCATAGCATTTGTTTTAATGCACAGATAAATTTGTAGCTCTTGTTTATATAGCTCATCCTCTGGAGGCACTAATATGATTCTCTTTAAAAGTCAAGTTAATGAGAAAATAATGGAACATTGTTGATATAAGAAGTATTTTTTCCCACTGTCGCTGTCATCATCTTTTATACAGTCAGACTGATCGTTGAAAATATAAGCTGGATTTATTTTATGTACCACAAAACCTTTAAAAATATTTCTTTAAACTGAGCTTTCTGATTCCAGCCTAAAGCCAGAAATACTCACTGTCTAAACATATTTATAAATCAGTATATCACCCGTAAATCTTACCTTACCCCTAATAGGAAATTTAAACTTGTAACTCTTGAAACTTCACCTTGGCAACACACATTCTTATTTTATTGGCTTTCCTGGACAGAAAGCACTGATGAGATGGAGAATGTGGCCAGGGAATAGGGATTGCATCTCCCTGGCTGGGTGCAGTGAGCTGTGTAACGAAGCCATGTGTGTTTACTTTCCTTTGGATACAGCACTGCAGCAAATTTTCAGCCTTTCTCAAGGCTTTTTCAAGTTTCTTTTCACCCCATAAATTGTCCTTCAATCCTTTTGGAGCAGCTGAGGAGCTCCATTCTCATGGAACGTCCTCCAGTGCAAGGACAAGGCTTTGCCAACGTTGACATCAGCGGGTTTGATATGAGCTGGTACCATGCTGGTACAAAGCGCAGTAATTCACTTTGTCTGGGAAGGATTGGTGGTCTATACATAATTTACATTATCTAGCATTTATTATTCATACCTATAAACAAACACCTATGTGGATTGGGCCTTCAGACATTTCAAACTTCCTAAGATTTAATAACAACAGAAGTAATGTGATTTGCTGGGACTGACGTTTTATCCTTGGCCTCACTTGAAGATTGTGGGAGTTTTGATTTGAGCAGGAAAACTTCAAGGCTGCTGTCGGCTGTGCCTCTGGTGAGGGCACCTCCCTTGCAAAATTCATGTTGTTTGTTACTCCATAGTTTTTGTCTCTGCTGCCTCAGTTTTTTCTTAATCTCAGCTGAATTTGAGACTGTTCCTGCTCTCCTTTAATCCAGGAGAAGTACGGCCATGCCAAATCACACCTGCTCTTCCCTGCACCTCTGTGTTGCTCCTGTCCTGGGGATGCTTTGGTCTGTCTGGAGAGGCAGAAGGATGAGAGAGAAGAGACAAGAGAAGATAATCTTGACAGAGATTATCAAGAGAAGACAAGAGAAGACAAGTAATAATAATAACAATCTTGTGGGGTCATGACCAAGTTAAATTTCACCTCCCTGGGCTTCTACAGGGGCTGGTGCCTGGTTCATGAAGAAGAGCTGCATTTTGCTTCTCCCCTTGGACATGCAGGTTGAGTTGGTGAAATACCACGGGATTTTTGAAGCCTTGTTTCCACATAGCCCAATGTCAAGGCTTGCAGTCCTGCTGTTAAAATGGAAATGTAATTATTGACTCAGAAAAACGCTGCGCTGGGAAGTCACTGATGAAGTCAGCCTCAAATGAGGGAATTGGGGAGAGCTGCATTGTTAGAGCCACTAAGAAATATCATCTCAGTTGTCTGCAGTGGCAGGAGAAGGCGTGCAAGGCTTTGACCCAGGGTTTGTGGCTGAGCACAGCAACACAAAGTGACAGGGCTGAATTCGGATTTTGGGAATGAAGGACACAGGCTGATCCTATTAAAAGCCAGGACTGAGGATTTAATAAAGGCCAGACTTAGTTCTGCTGTACCTTAGGCTCTGGACAACTCACCAGAGTGGGAGATTCCTCCTCCAGCTCGCTCACCTCTGTGACACCAAACGTGTCCTTCCCATGCCTGCTCTCCTTCACGCTGCGGAGTGACAGGGCTGGAGTCAGACTCAGCCTGTACTGCTGGGATCAGTGCAGGAAAACCAGTCCAGTTTTCCTCCTGACAGATTCACTTCAAATAAGTTTATTTTTCTAATTGCTTTGGGAGATGAAACATGTATGGAAAGATCCCAAGGGATTGGATTAAGTAGTTTTAATTATGACTCTGGCCTCTACGGAGAAGGATTTCTTGAACATAAACAAATATACTCTTTTTTTTTTTTTTAACCCCACTTGGAGAGCAGGAATTTTCTATACCTGAAAAAGAGAAAGGAATTTAAATTTAATGATGGTGTCTCATTAGTTCTGCGCACCTGCTGTGGCCTACCATGTACAAGTGGAGGTAACACAGTGTAGGAAGTAGGAATCTGATCCATACTCCTTGCAAATAACTCAGGCTGATGGAAAAGCCAGGGATTCAGCTGGAATGGAGAAAAGGAGGTTGAAATGGTTGAAAGGAGGTTGGTTTAGGATGCCCTCACACCTCTGGGCAGATGTAAAATTGTTCTCCACTCTCTGTTTCCAACATTAGAGACACCAAATGGCCCCATTTCTGTTCCTTTCCCTGGGCACGACTTTGGTTTAGCTGATCGTGATCCTGGGAAAAATTTTTTAATATTCAATCCCATTTCCCCTCTAATCCCATTTATCCTACTTGTAGCCCCCAAAACGATCCTTCCCCTCCTTGGGGTCTTTACCCCAGGGGATTTTAGACCATTCTTGATGTTGTCTTGTAATTATAGCTCAGCTGATCTCCACGTGTTCCATATGTGCCAGCAAACTGAGAAAACCTCCTGAATGAACCCATTCAACTCTGAGTGGTTTTCCTGAGCTCTCACCAGCTCAAATGCTCACTGCATTTGCTGTTTGATTTGTAAAATAGAAATCCCCAACTGCTGCTGCAGGATGGATATTCCACTGAACAGAGAGAAAGAATTATGTAATAATGATATCTACAATAATAATAATAATGATAAATGAAAATAATAATGATAATATCATAATCATCATCTCTCTTTTTTTTTTTTTTTTTTTTTTACCAGGGAAATATTCAGTTTTATTCTGAGGTTTACTCAAATGGATTTTAGCTGGAGTTGGGGTTGTCAGAGCCTGAACCCAAGTCCAGTGAAGACTCCCAGCTTATTTTAATGCATATGAGCAGATTGGGATTTGAAACCTCGAGCCTTCAGTTTTCAAGATCCTGACTGACACAGATCAATGGATTTTATTCCAGCAACTCAGCTGGGGCAGTTAATGCCCATTAAGTTGGAGACAGTGGGGTCCAGGCAAGTGCCAAAATGTTCTTCTGAATTGGATATTATTAAAAAAACAGGATTTGTGGCTTGATATAAATGTCTGGAAGCACAGTATTTTAATTATTTGATGAGACAAGCCAATGAGATAAAGAGGAGAAAAAAAATATTGCATAATTTGCACATTTATTGAATGACTAGTCCAATATTTTTCACTCTTTCCAGTCAAATGTGCCTTTATTTCCTGTATAATATGTTTAAGACCCCCTTCCCTTTCCAGTAAAATAAATTCCCCTCCAAATAACTCCCAATCCTGTGGTGCAGTTGGGTGTATTTGGAAGGTAGCGGGTGTGACTTTGGGGGATTGTGGCAGAAGTGGAAAGGGGGAGTAGGAGTTGGACTTTTTATTTTATTTTGGGAGATAATAAGATTTTAAGTGCCTTGTGTCTTCTAATTGCCTTTCACGACCCTTTGGAGCTGCAATCAACTGGTTGAGAAAAGCAGCACTAAAAAAAAATCAAATTGTGACTTCTCAGAATTAAATTCTCAAGGCTTTCTTCAAGGATAGGGCATCTTTGCATTTTTTACTTTGATAAAATATTACTGGAGGGACAAAATAATCACATCAGTGATTTGGTCACTCAGGATAAATCATGGGTTTTCTGCTCATTTTGATCAGAATGCTCTTTCCTTACAGTTTTAGAAATGCTGTCCATTCACAGCTTAATGATCTCAGATCACCTTCAGAGCTTTGCAGAATATATGATTTTCTCAAGAATCCAGTGACATTAGAATTTATCTCCCAGTAGGAAATTGTCATTTTAAGTGCAGAGATACAAATAACATTTTTTTTTCCTTTTAAAGATAACTTATCTAATACTACAACGCCAATATTAAATACATCTGGGGATGGAACAGTGGGCTACATAAATAATTCACTTTAGCTATTAATGAAATACCTGTGATAATACTCATGGATTTATTGTACACCAACCGTACACACATCAAATATACCCAGAACTTTCCTGCTGGAGACAAACAAAGCAAAGGGGTTTTAAAGGAAGAATTGAAATAATGTGCAAGCACACAGCTGACTTTTATAAATACATGAGCAAATACATGGTGATTGCTACTCCATGCTGATAAATGCAGCCTGTTGAAAACTGGGAGAAGGGAAAATGTCTGCTAAATATTACAGTGTGGATGAATACTAACCAGGAAAGAGATTTCAACTTTATTGTTGGGAATTCCCCAAAGCTTTTGTTTTTGCTGGTGCTTCAATAGGCAGCTGTGGCACACGTAGGACAAACAGAACTCTGTGCAAAAGCCTAAACCCTCCCAAAGGAGCTGGAATTGCAGAGTGACGGATCCCTGGGCTAAAGACATTCCTGGGGTAAATAAATTGATAGGATTGGTGTTGTGCTGCTGATGGAATTGCTCTCGTTAGAACAAGCTGATTTAAATGAGTAAAAATATCTGGAAAGCTTTTCTAGGGTTTTTTTTTTTTTTTTCATTTTAGTCCCCTTGTTTAGTGAGAGATAAAAACCTCTTTTAAAATGTTCTACTGTGTGAAAAGGAGTGAGCCAAACAAATCTTCTCCTTGAGAAGGAAATCCAGCTCTTCAAAAGGGACAGCTTCCACTATCCCAGGTTGCCCCAGCCTGGCCTTGGACACTTCCAGGGACCCAGGGGCAGCCACAGCTTCTCTGGGAATCCTATTCCAGGGCCTCCCCACCCTCACAGGCAGGAATTCCTTCCCAATATCCCATCCACTCCTGCCCTCTGTCAATAGGAAACCATAGTCCCTTGTCCTGTCCCTCCAGGCCCTGCCCAAAATCTCTCTTGGAACCCTTTTAGGTACAGTTTTATAAATTTATGACATATATTGAGTTTCTTTCTTGGGAATGCACATTACAACAGCACAAATATGTTATAATATCATTTAGCCTCATGTCTTTTTAAATTTTATGTGAAGATTAACAAATACAAACTGAATGAGTGTTTGCATTAAGTGAGAAAGTGTTCCTTTAGTGAAAACCAGACTCCCTCTTTAGGAGTTTCTGGGCTGCTAGATCCAAAAATGAGAATAATACTTAAAAACACACCAAAAATGAGGGAGCAACAGTGTGGAAATTAGTATATTCTAATGGGAAGATTGTAAGAAATGCAACTGTACTTGCTCTCCCTTCAGATCCCAACCTTCAGATTCCTCCAAATTGAATTGTAAAATAATGATCCCCTTTTCTGTTTTCTCCCAAGATACACAGTTAATCCCTGATATAAAAATATATAAAGGATATATATATATTTAGAAAGAGTTATTATTAAAATAGAGAAGGTCTCAAACCAAAGCGTTTCCATCATTTCCAGCTCATATGTGAACCCAGATCTAAATTCTCTGCCTGGGCTGGTCTCTGTCTAATCCTTTTGTTTATAACCTGATTTTCAGGGGGAAAATCAGACTATGGTTTTAACAGGAACATTTGGCTGGTGCAGCAAGCACACATACTGAAATAATCTGAAGCAGCCTGTCTGCTTTAGCTTTTTTAAGCTCCTGATTATTTTTTTTTTCCTGATGATTTCAAATGGCAGTGTAGTGAGAACAGCAGACAGGCCTGGAGAGGCCCATCACTGTTACCAGCAGTGGATGCCAGGCTGTTAAACAGAACAGAGCTGCCGAGCTTGTAAGCAACAGAAGGAATGTTAATAACTTTCACTGAAGGTTCCAAGTTCTCCAGGAGTGCCGTGGCTTCTGTAAGGGCACTGGTGGCAGGGCATGTGCTTCACCTCTCTGGGTGTCTCAGCCCCAGGGAATGTGGCACCTGGGCACGGTGTCCACCTGGGTGGCATGGTCATTCTCTCCAGGCAGCGAGGCCTGGAGGCTCCCTGGGACAGAGGCTGGACAGAGTTAAAGGAATAAAGCAGGGATTTGTTAAAAGGCTTCCAAGGATACACCTTGGGCAGTGCGAGAGCCCGGCCCTGCCTCCACCCAGGATGGCCCCGGGTCAGGAGTTTCCCACTTTGATAAGTTCTGCTCCATTTCCATGTTGGGGTTCAGTGTCCAGTCCCAGCTCCAGGTGCTGCAGTCCCATCTCCCAGAGTCTCTCCTGCATTCCCTGCTGGTTTCTCTCTTTGGGGCTGAGGCTGCAGCGGTGCCCTTGGTTCTGGGGCTGGGAAAGGATTGTTCTGTGTGCCTGAGCTGGAGGAGAACTGGCTGGCACCGTGTGGGAGCTCCAGAGCCAGCACCAGCGCACACAGCACCCGGGAATACGAAAGCTGGGGCTGGGGGCATCGGCAGGAGCTGTTTGGTTGGGAAGCAGCAGCTGTGAGGATGGGCCAGCTCAGTCTCTGCACTCCCTGGACTGCAGGGTTGTCTTTCTGTCTGTTTTGTTTACCAGGGACCAGTTGTGACCCGATTGCAGATGGCAGCTGGTGCCATCCAGTGCCTCTGTCCTCTGGTGCCCTGAAGATATGCAAATGAGAAAGAAATGCAAGGGACAGCTCCTTTGTATAAAAACCACTATGCTATGCATAATATATAACCACCTTTTCTTCCAAACTGCTGTTGGTTTGTTTTTTCTACTTGCCCTCTTTCTCTCCTGCATCTCCTGCCACCAGGTCAAAAATAAAACTAAGGGGGCAAAAAGAAAAAAGACTGAACAAAGAATTATTCTGGGACTTTTGAGAGAAACCAGGATATTTATGGATTTACTCTATTCCCTGTGATAACAAGTTTCTGAGATGGTAATACACTGTCAAATATTTTTCAAGGTTAACAGTTTAGGGACACAATTATGTTGCAAGTTGTTGGCAAGATTAATTAAGGGTATTTCAGAGATATGGGAGAAAAATTGTTTCAGCATCTATTAGAGGGTGAGTAATCCCAGCTTGAAGAGAAGTTCCCCTTTAGTTCAGTCCTCCTCAGAGAAAATATTCTCATCTTTAAGGCATACTCAGAAGCAGATAAAATGTGCATGTTTGGGCTGAGAAGAGCAGTGATGGGGAAGCAATTCTAGACACAGCCCACACAGTCTCACAACCAGAGCTGGGATGGTCCCACAAAGGTTATTTTTAAATATTTTAAAAGAAATATTTCCCTGGGCCAGAAAACACCAAAAGATCTCCCATAGACAAAGAAAGTAGAGGTGAGAGCCAGGCTCAGCAGAGTTCCCCTCAACATCAGCCACCTCTGGGAGGGCAGTGGGGACCTTATTATCCATCACTGATAGAAAAAATTATTGAGCCAGTTAATGAAACATCAGGGACTGTTTGTGTAAATAATTGCAAGGTCCAGAGAACTGTGAGTATGAGAGATCTTAAATAAAAGAGAAAAAGACCCACCAGCAACCCAGCATTTTAACCAAAGCACTGCAGCCAATACACCTATCTACCCATCTATCTATAATCTGATATTGTTTTTAATCCCTTTTTTAAATCCCAGTCACTAATGAGGGATAATGCTGGACTGAGGAGGGCCAAAGAGATTTATTGATACCAACTCAGAGCCGTGGCTGTAAATCAGGACAGTGAAGAAGTATGCCGCTGCTGGCTTATGTTCTCTTCCTGCAAAAGGACAGGGATGAATGAACAAGTGTCTGAATGAATGACTGAATAGATGAATGAATGAAAGAATGAATGCATCATCAAATAAGTACATTAAAACACATTGCCAGCTCGCAGGGCTCGCACGGCGCGGGAGCTCTTCGGGGCCTCGCTGTAAAGAGAGGCAACGGGGGCCTTGATTTATTATAAATTAAAATCTGCTTTGCCCAATCCCTCCGAGTGTTTAATTTTTACTGAAGGTCAAAAGGTGCTTTGCGTTTGGAGAAAATGCATCCCAGTGTAGCTCCCGTTTCCGGCGAGGAGCACGGAGCTCCCGCTGCCTGCCGGGGCTGCCTGCGCCCAGGGAGGGACCCCGGGGTCCCCAGGGCCACCACGGGGTGACACAGCAGCACAGTCCCCGTGGGAGGGCATGTTTGCTACAATAATCAGCCTTTTTTGCCCCCCTTGCAGGGCTCAAGGCCCTTGCTGACGAGAAGCCCAGCCCGCATTCCATGGGATCATGGAACTACAGAATTGGGGAATTTTTCACATTAGCAAAGACCCAGCGAGAAGTCCAACCAGTCGCCCAGCACTGCCAAGGCCACCACTGAACCCTGTTCCCAAATGCCACTTTGGCACATCTTTTAAATCCTTCCAAGGGTGGTTATTCCACCAGTGCCGGGGCTGGATGACCTTTTTTCTGAAGGAATTCTTCCCAATATCCAACCCCTCTTCTCTGGTATAATTTGGGGCTATTTCCCTTTGTCCTGTCAAAGGGCAAGATTTGTGATCCCTCTCTGAAATTTAATTTTAGCCTTGCCTGCCACGCAGCAAGGTGGCATCTTGTCCTGGGCAAGGGGTAGGAAACACAGGTGGAATCCTGACCGGGCCCCAGTGACAGTTGTGGCTTTTCTGTCACAAGTGCCAGGTACACAAAGAGCATTCCAAATCCCTCCGCCAGCTCCAGCCTGCTGAAACCACCTCTGGAGCTTCGTGGGACGAGTTTTATTCCCTTTGACAAGACAAGGGTGATGGAAATTTAATTATTTTGTGGGTTTTTTTCTGAAACCCATCACTGTTTTGAACTTTGCACTTGTGTTTGACTCGCTTTCCCTCTTCTCTAACGAGGTTGTGGAGGATGAAGCTCTTCTAGCTTGAGACGAAGGTCCTCCAAACAAGAAGTAAGGAGCCATGGCTGCCAATTTAATTAGCTCTCATGCATTCACATGCAGATGGAAGGATTTTTGGAAGGAGAGAACCTATTCAAGATGAATAAATTACTTCAGTTTTTAAATAACTAAACCAGCAGTTTTATTCCCCAGTGCTAATATTTCTGTCAGTCAGGTCAAGGATAATGAAGCAAAATTCTAGAAAGGGTCACCCAAACCTTGGATTTTTTTTCTAACTGCAAATGCTCCCATTCATAAAACCTACATCTGCAAGTACAAAATCAACAGTTAAATGTTTGACTTTTCTGTGTCCGTATTTCTCCAAGGAGAGAAGATTTTTACCCAGATTTCGCTTATAACATTCAGCTGAAGTTTCTGAAGCAAGAACAAGTCTTCTAAACTTTGTTGCTGTTATTATTTTTACCTGTGGGTGAATATGTTCTTTGCTGTTAATAGAGTCAGTGTTTTCCTTCCATAATAAGAACTTTTTCCTTGTGTCTCCATCATGGTTTAGAGTAGTTCCTTTTCTTGTCATTTTTGTAAGTTTATTTTTAACTTTGATTGAAAAGAGAAACCATGAAAACCCAACCCTACAAAGGAACATGGCATCTGGAATAAAAGAAAATGACCAAAGTATTATGGAAGATACTAGAGATATACAAAAACCAAAGTAAAGTCTAGCAGGAGCCAGGTTATCTGTTCTAGGAAACCACTTCCAGCAGCTGAAATAACTGCTAAAAGCAGGTGTTTATTCCAAAAGCTGCAGCAATGCTCTCTGTCATGTCACATGAAATCATCTGTGCTGCATCATGCTGTGTTACACCACATCGTGGACGTCTGGCGGGGAACCCAGCACGGAGTAACAGGATGTGACAGACAACATTTAGCAAAAATATTCACTTATTTGACTCAGGCCCTTGCCATCAGCTCGAATCAGGGAGCGTGGTCCCAAATGAGGCTGACAGATGGATGTGAATTCACTGAGGAGCAGCATCCAGGAAATCTTCAAGTTCCTTGTTCTGTACCTGGTCCTCGTCCTGTTGATGGTTTTGCTGTGCCCAGCTCCTCTTTCTCAGCATTTCCTCCCCTGCTGTGAGCAGTGAGACGGGTTGGTTGTCATTTATTTTGACATAACTCGTGACTTTCACATGAGGGATTAATCACATGCTTGGTACAGAAGTGCTGTCAACTGACAGCTGATGGAATTGCTGTAAACAGTTTTTATATGAGCGGAATTGTGAACTACACGAGAAGGTGTTTGGACTCTGTATTTATGTTTAGAGAGGGACTATTTTAGGGAGCAAGAGGCTTATCTCTGAAGACACCTCTATTTTGCAAAGTCTTTTTGATGGACTTGAAAATATGGAGGCTTTGTTATTGCTCTTAAAGGAAATGTTTTATGGTAATACTTCTATAAAAAGGTTTAGGAAATAAGTGCATGTACATGGAGACAAAAAGTCAAATATAAGCCAGGCAGCTGAGGTGCAGAACTTGCCATAGATAGATTTTTATAAATATCAGTCCTGACCTAGATGGCAATTTCCAACCCATAGGGCAAGACTTGGACAGCTACAGAGCCGTGGTGTGTTTGGGCACAATTTGTCCTGGCAGAAATCAGGATGAGAGATCCTCATTCCAGGTGTTAAAGAGGGTTTCAGGGGTGCTGCTGAAGGTAGGCCAGGGAAATCTGGCTGCTGAAGTGTGAACAAATTTACATGTGGACTTGAAACTTCTCCTCCTTATGAGGAACAAGACTACCAATGATTTGCAGGATTCTGAAAAGAAACCTATAGGTGCCAGAAAAAAGTTTGTATTGTGTCAGCACTTCATGGAACCCATGGTCCTCTGTCCTCCCACCCTTTGCAGAGGGAATTTTCAGGACTCTTCATGTTCAGGCATTTGTGGTTCAGTCTCCCATCAACAGTTCACAACCTTTGTCCAGATGCATTTTATGGGAATGGCAGTAAATGCCAGCAGTCCTGCTGATGATGGAAAGGGCACCTGGGGAATACACGGGCTCATTTCACGGCTGAAACATCCACAGCCTCGCGCGTGTGGTCTCAGCACTCTGCCCTGAGGATGCTGAGGAAAAAGAGCTATTCTAGAATCACGGAATGTCCTGAGTTTGGAAGAGCCCCCAAGGATCATCCTGTCCAGCTCCTGGCCCTGCGCAGACACCCCAACAACCCCACCCATCATCCCTGGGAACATTGTCCAAACCCTCCTGGAACTCTGACAGCCTCGGGGCTGGGACCATTCCCTGGGGAGCCTGGGCAGTGCCCAGCACCCTCTGGGGGAAGAGCCTTTTCCTACTATCCAACCTATGGATAATGCAACCATCGCAGAGTCAATATGGAAACTTCCACCTGTGCAAGAAAGAAAAAGAAAGGAGCAACACTGACCGTCTGTTTCCTTTGGTATGTGCCATCTTAGCTGATACTAGAAGCATGTATTATATTTGAGGAATTAATTCCTCATGTCCCCTGGGAAATTGGGGAAGCAGGCCTGCTTTGCATGCCCCCCAAATGCCCCTGGGTGAACCCCTGCCCACACTGGCTCCGTGAGCCGCCGCTGTCGCTGGGCTTGTGCTGACACTGTTCGCTCTTCCCAGGAAGCCTCGGGAGGCTCCTGGCCCCGAGCAGTCTCCTGGAGATGTGGGGATGGCTGGGATGGTGCCTCAGCAGTCTCAGCTCCTGCTGCCGTGTCCGTGAGCCGGGCGTGGGCTGGTGGCCCCGCAGGGACGCGCAGCAGAGCCCTGGGAGGGGAAGCCCTGGCTTGGCGAGATTCCCTGGAACGCAGCGTGGGATGGCAGGGTGGGAGGCTTGCCCAGCAGCCCAGGGGAGCTGGGATGAATAAATCCTTATCCAGAGGGGAAGTACAAGCTCTGGGTGAAACAAACCCAATGCCCAAAGGGCCCACGCCCGCCCTGGGGAGCTGCTGAGCGTCGAGGAGCCCCCACCTGCTGCTGGCTCTGCAGCAGTGGCACATCCCTGCTGCTCGGACTGGAGGTGAGCCTTTACCAGACGGTCCATGAAGTGCCAGAACATGTAAAACAATGCTGCTTCTTGCTCCTGGTCTCACCAGCCTCTCCAACAACTTTTAAGGAAAGGTTTCTGCCCTTCTCCCAAGGCATTGTGCCTTTGGAATCTGCCTGACTTTGGAATTGGTGTTCCAAGTGTTTTGTGGAAGAAATCCTTTCAGCAAGTGTGCTATTCACTTCTTACCTGATGGAAAATACTAAAAGAGTGATTAAACAATTAATACTGGATGTTGCTTAACAGTTGTAAGAGATTTGCTGAATAATTTTCTGACGCTTTCCCCCCCTAATTTAGGAATAAAACAGACATAATTGAGCATGCTATTCTGAAGCTCCAAATTACACTGTGAGGAGAATTGAAGGAAACACATTTCTTTGATTTGAATATTTTTCTCATTAACAGGACGTTCAGAATAAAGCAGAAATATTTGATGCACAGAGCCTGTGGCGGTATCAAGTTAACACTGGCGTGTTCCCGCATTTTACCTCATGTTTACTAATCACTCCAAAAAGAAAGGTCACATCTTTCATCACAAAATGGAAACTTTTTGACAGCAAACAATTGGATTTTCAGCACTCCACTTGAATTGGATTTCAGTGTGGAACGTGGGGGCCCAAGGCAGTGGGATGAGGTAACTGAGCAGAGCTGTGCTCTCGGGGTGTTGGGTACCACAAACTCCGAGTAAGGGCTCTCTCAGCTGTATCAAGGTATCATTCTGCTCTAAAACAGGGGTATCTAAGTTGAAATTGTTCGGAGAAGAGAATAAATAAGGTTTGGGTAGGTGTTGGAGTGTGGGTTTGGCTCAGACAACAATGTCAGGGTTGAGACACTGCTGCATGTCTGGGTCAGGATGCTGCAGGACAAGTCAGCCTGAAGGGTAGGAGAGCCACAGTTACCTGCAGAGTGTTAAACCACATTCCTTCTCTGAAGAGTCTTCTGTGTTTTATCTCCTCTGTGCATCCACCATGGCCTTCTAGCTCTATTCTTCTTCTGATTTTTTTTAAAAGACCTGTGTTTTGACAAAGTGAATTTACTTGGCAGCTGGAAAAAAAAAACAAAAAACTTTGTTCCCTGCTGGAAAATACATCTTGGTAGTTTCTCAAGCAAAATACTCCCCATGTAATTCCTTCTGTTTTTCTCCCCTTCCCATTCCTTCTGCTCCAAGCAGAGGAGCAGCCCTGAAGTCCTTTTTGGCTGGGTGAGGGAATTGCTGCCTCCCTGGGAGCAGTTCCCACCCATCCCTGGGTGCAGACGGGAGCTGGACTAGCGGCTGTGAGTGGATGTGAGCAGAGCTCAGTGCTCAGAACTCCTCTTCACCCTCCCCTAGGGTCTGCTGCCAGTTACCCTTGAGACAATGAAGTGAAATCAGAGGAGTGACCAGGAAATATCACTGACTCTGCTCTTCCTTCCCCTCCACTGGTTGCACAGGATCAGCCGCCTCCAAGGAGTCTCCCAGGCAGTGACACCAGGAGGACACAGCCTCACCCCTGGTCAGGCTTTACACCTGGCTCCTGGAGAAATCACTGGTATGAAAAGATGCACAGGTTACCTGCAGCTCCAGCGCATATTGCATGGCATGGCACACAAGTAAGTGAGATTAATTTGAGTTCTGGGCATCATTAGCGCAGTAAAAACTGTGATTTTTTTAGTTCAGACCTACAGGCCATGGCAGAGAAGAGTAATCATAAGACAGAAACGAGTTCCCTAGTTAAAAATTAATTCCCTAGACTAAAAATATAATCAAACGATGTCTACAGTATTTTATGAAGAGCTGGGAGGATAATAAAATTTAAAGCAGTGCAACATTTGCATTTTGTTCGTTTCTATCCATATTTTCCGTAGACTGCCTTTTTGTGTGCTTGTTAATCATATGCACTGCTACAGTCCTGGCATTTTAAGATCACTGTTCACATCAAGATTGAAAGGAAACTAATTACAATCACATTTCAGGGTGGTTGTTCAAAGCTCGCTCGGCGCCGGCTACAGCGCGGGAGTCTTGACCTTTATTTGTAAGCATGAAAATAAGGTAAAGATGAAAGATTGGTTTTCCTGCAGCTCGTACTCAGGGATCAGGAGGCCCTCTGGAGAGGCAGAGGTGTGGGAAGCCTCTCTCCTCTCGTCTCCTCCTCTCCCATGCTGGCAGCAGAGGCCAGTAGTGCTATGCAGAAGCTCTGCTCCACTGCAGCGAGAGGTGAACGAAAGCTCCACGGTATTTTTCAGCTCCCCCTCCAGCTGGAGGAACATGGAAAGAACCGGAGGACCCGAGGAGTCTTTTTGACCCCGTGCAGAGCTTTGCAGGGATTTGTTTGCAGGGCCCGGTGCTGCACTCTGTGCTCGGGGGATCGAGGTATTGGCACGTGCCAGCTCCAAGCTGTGCCACAATCTCTTCTGCCACTCATTCCATGGCTTAACAGCACTCACAGTACTCCGGGGGATGCACTGGGGCAGAACAAGGTCCCTCAAACCTTAAAGAGTGCAGGTAATCCTAACACAATCCCTGATTTCACTCAATGGGAATGCATTGAGAGTGTGCTGGATGGCAGATTTATCCAGTAGGTTTCACCTTCTGCGTCCCTGAATTTTTCAGATTGCTATTTTAATAGATTTGAGCTGTGCTGAGAGCAAGCTGAGGGTTGGTTACACAAATGGGTTTCACCCAGGAGCTGCTGACCGGGGCTGTCCCCAAATGCTCCTTTCTGGGTCACTGCCCAGTGTTCAAAGCTGAGCCACTGACCCCCAAAGGAATTCCTGAGCTTCCACCTGTCCTGGATTATCACAGCCCTCCCTGGAAGGAGTTCATTGAAGAAAAGTTTACCAGCCCTGGAGAGAAACAATCCCATTTTCCTCCCACGGTGTGTTTACCCTGCACAATCGCTGCTTGTGCCCGGCCCCGTGGCCAGGCAATATCTGCTGGAGCCCTGACATCCAGTGGGATTTTTTGTCAGGATCTGCCAGGTAATTTGTGTCTCCTGGTTGGAAAAGCTCTATTTCGGGCACCAAGCAGTGAGAGAAGGGAAACTCATCTCACACCCAGCTCCCAGCCTCCCTCAGCCTGCTGCAGGCAGAGGATCCCCTGGGCCATGCTGAGGACACAGACCTTGCATGCTCCTGAGACCCTGGGTGCTGCTCAAACCAAGAAGCAAAGACAATTTTGCAACACTTTTTGTGGTGTATTCTCCTTCTCTCTACATTCTTCAGAGCACAAATTTACCCAGGCAAATATTTACAGAAACTGAAGGAAAAAATAGACTGGTGCTACAGACGCTGCAGCAGTGAACTTCTAATTACAATCCACAAAGTGTTTATGAATAAATTTATCTATTATTTGTCTAGTTCGAGCACTGCGTACACTTTGCCTTGTACCATTACATGCTGAAGGAAACAATATGAAGCATGAAAATGAAAACAATTTGACTTAATTATTTACACCATTACCGACACTTTGAATTAGGCCTTCCATTTCTTTGGGATTTTGTAAAATTTAACTGGCAATTACACTTGCTTAATTAATTTTATTTATCTACTACTACAATGAGATCAAAACAAAAAACCTACCAGAATGCAAAGTACAGGCTGTGTCCCCTAATTGTAAATGCTGCTTTTAAGCCTTTATGATAAAAATGTAGTATTTTGTACCATTTCATTTCAAGCGTATCTGGCCACGCTCCAGTACTATTTAAGCGTAAACAGGAAAAGCCTTGGAGGACGAGTAATCACACTTAAATGACACGAAGATCATTATAGTGATGTTCCAAAAACATGGCAAAATTAGATATTGCAGAACAGTTTTCTTCTCTGAAGTGTTCCACCAGATGGTGAAGAGTGCTGAAACCGTAGATCCGAGAGAGGGTAAGAAAAACATCCCCACACTTCCCTCACGCTCCCAGCCCAGCTTCTCTCAAGAGGCACCACACACCTTGGCTCCGTCAAACCTCCGAGCTCGAGATAGCACCGAGGTGTTTGAGTGCTGAATCACAGCCTGGGAAAGCCCTGTGTTGTTCCATTAAAGTTGTCAGCCGGATTCATTTGGAGCTGAGGACGAGCGGGCGCGTCAGCAGAAGTTATGGCGGTAATTTGTGAAACCCTTAATGAGATATTTTTCAGAGCTCATACAGAGGAAGAGCCATGCCACTGAATCACTGCACAATGAGTGCATTTTGATCCAGGAGAAGAGTTGGGCCTTTGTCAGGAATGGAACTGCATCGGTGGAGATGTGTTAAAGAGTATTCAATGGGGTCTAACAAGGGTTATAAGAATGGGGTTTATATAAATGGGGAGATGTCTGTCTGCCAAATGGCCACAAGAGAGGTGAGTCTGCACCTTTAGCACTATTTGTCTTCTTTTCCAAAAGACCTGAAAGCTACTTTCCACAGGACCTGCTACATCTTCAGATGTCATTTGATTTTTGTTATTTTTTGTTATTGGAAAAATATCTGGAAAATTTGAATTACTCATTAAAGGAACATTAATTTTGTTACTTAAATATTGGTACTACTTTTAGGAGTATCGGTGAACCTCAAGTACCTGTCATCCATCCATCTGTCCATCCATCTATCCATTCATCCATCCATCATTCATCCATCCATCCATCCATCCATGCCCTCCTGAACTTCTAATCTCTTTTAATATATTTCGTGGGGAATCCATAAATGAACAAGATGAAGTGTTGGCATGCTGTGGTTTCCGCTGACCCATTCCCAGCCCTAGCTCCCTTTGGAAATCCTGACATGGCCTGGGAGACAGCGAAGTCACAGTGAGGACAAGGGCTGTGCTCTGGAGAAAATTTGGGCTGGGATGAACTGAACGAAGGAGAAGAGGGTGTAAAAATACTTCTAAACCTTCCACCTTCCTGAAATGTTTGGTGTAAATGTATTTCCAAGCCTTCTACTTTCCTGAAATATTTGGTTTCTTAACATTTCCTCAGGAACACACATGACACATCCAGATCCACAGGAAAACTCATCCTTTTTTGCTGAAAGATCCTGAAATGGAAGGTGACTTCATTCCCGACTGGCAGTCATTCTAATTCCATGCTGAGCAAAGGAACAGTGTCTTATTCACTGTGTTACAAATATTTTTGAACTGAATGTTCAGTGTCCGAAGAGTGGCCCACATGCTGCATTTGCTGCACTTCCGTTATTCAGAGCTAGCAGTAAAAATCATGCAAAATCCCCCACCCCCCCTTTCCATCCATCCCCATTCAATGGGCATTTGGAAATGGGGCTTGCAGACGGGAGAGGGTGGATACAATATCAGCAATCCAGTTTATCCGTTTGCATCCAGCTCTTCTGCTTAAGTGAGAAGCCTGTGCATGGCTGGTTTTCAATGGCCTATGTTAAATGAAGGGCTGATTTCACCCCCCTGCCTCAAGGACAGAGCACCATTTGCTGAGCAGCCACTCTAGGTGACATTAAATGTCATTCCAACCATCCCTCTCAGGTGGCATCGGATGCAAAGTATCCCATAACCTTAAAAATTAACTCTGAACCAGTGGGAGCTTGCACTGATCCCACATTGTTCCCAAGCTAAATAAATTGGGAGAACAGGCTCTCAGGGACACTGTGCCTCAGTTTTCCCTCTGCAAAATAGCAACACAAGGATTTTGGGAAAGCATTATTGCATTTTCACTCAACATGGATTATTCTCTCTTTAGAAGGGCTCTTCTAGCAATGCCAAATCTTTCTGAAAACTTGATTTACCAACAAAACCACTTTACAATAATTAGTAACCTCTCTGTCTTGAGGAAGGCAAAGGTTTTATTCTGCTGTCTGAGCTTAATTATGTTTTCAGAGCCGTGTCATGGAGGCTCAGATGAAATTCTTGCTTTGTGTGCAAGAAAGTCACACCACATTTGCATTTGTTTGACAGAAGCCCTGATCTCATCCAATATGGAGTGCTTGAATTTGGCAATGCTCCCATTGGACATCTCTTTTATATTCTGCCTAAATTCCAGGCAAAATATCATTCCTTCCACTTAAATGCTGATACCTTTGAGGGAGGGAATAAAGCCTGGTCCGTCCAAATGAAATCTCCTGCAGGGCTGTGCACCAGAGCTCTGTCTCCACCAGCCAGCAGAGACTGCTCTGATGTTAACAATTCATTATTAAAGCATTCATTACTTTCAGTAATAAAGCACATGGAGGAAATCAAACCCAAATATTGAAGTGATGACATGATCTATGAGCCAGAATGCTCATGGAATGTGCTATGTGAGAGTAGGCTGGGAAGCAGCAGTCCCTAACCCAAGTCCTCTGGACAATCTGCTGCCCACAGGATTTTCCAGTGCTGGGATGTGGCCAGGTGGGTTCCAGGAACAGCAGAGCACATCCTGCTTCTGATGAGTTGATAAGAACTGGGATTACTCCTCTAGCATATAAATTCTGTCACTCTGGCCCTTAAAAACCCAGGATTTGTTCAACGAGGAGAGCTCTGGATTTTAACTGGGTATTTGAAATAAACAGATTGTCTGCCCTTACTTAGCAAACGGGATTTTTTTCTTTCCCAGTTATTAATTTCCTTAAATGTAAAGTGACATCTAAAATGAAAACAGTTTATTGCTTGCCAGGAGCAAAGCTAGCCTAATTTAAAAAATCCAGAATTAAAGCTTTTGAAGCATATCGGGGTATGTTTATAAAACAATTATCATTGCAAACTTTCTCTCTGCTCAATGCAGCCTCTTCAGGCCACCTCCAAAGCCTGAAACTTCATCACCAGTCGTCCCCGCCCTGAAATGTTTCATCAATTGCATAAAATCAGGTCATCCTTTGATTGCAGCTTCCCAGGCGTTGAATCCCAAACTGAACCCACCTGGAACATATTTGATGCCGGAAAAAAAAAATTAACTCAGTGTTTAAAATTAAGTAGTAGGCTCATTATTAATAACTGACAGCAGACAAAGGAGTGCAGTGACCTCTCCAACAGAGCATTTAAATCTTTGCACAACATGCTCTGCTTGTGCTAGGCTGGTTTCACAAACAACAGCTGTGGAGTTCGTTAACATATGAATCCCCTTGAGGTAATTTGGAGGAGCCAAATGTGCTAAACTAAACACCTCATTAAAACAGTACTTTAAAAACCAAACCAAAACAAAAAAAAAAACAACAACCCCAACCAAACCCCAAACTAATTTCACATTCCACTTCCACATGTGGAGATTCTATTGTGTGGAATTCATTCAGCTGCCTGGCTGGAAATAGTGGGGGTTAAAACCGGTATTATGGGTTTTTCTTTGCTAAGATGCACTTGAGACTAAAGTACCTTTGAAGAGTGCCTGTCACAAAGAAGCAATTAACTGAGGACAATAATGTTTTCTTTTCCTCCCTGTTACTGAGCACAGGACACAAGTTTGTATTCAAATATGCAGGACCCCATTTCTCTTGTGTCTGGGGAGAGAATGGACATAACCAAAGGGACTCTCACTTGGACACTTGGATGGGGCAAGGCAAAATCACACCAAGTGCTCCTGGGGTCACTGTGTCCCCCAGATTCCTTCAGCCCCAGCTTTCGTATTCCCGGGTGCTGTGTGCGCTGGTGCTGGCTCTGGAGCTCCCACACGGTGTCAGCCAGTTCTCCTCCAGCTCAGGCACACAGAACAATCCTTTCCCAGCCCCAGAACCAAGGGCACCGCTGCAGCCTCAGCCCCAAAGAGAGCAACCAGCAGGGAATGCAGGAGAGACTCTGGGAGATGGGACTGCAGCACCTGGAGCTGGGACTGGACAGGGAACCCCAACTGGAAATGGAGCAGAACTTATCAAAGTGGGAAACTCCTGACCCGGGGCCATCCTGGGTGGAGGCAGGGCCGGGCTCTTGCGCTGCCCAAGGTGAATCCTTGGAAGCAAATCCCTGCTTTATTCCTTTAACTCTTTAACTCTGTCCAGCCTCTGTCCCAGGGAGCCTCTCCAGGCACCACTCCAGGAAGGTCTTGCAAGAGATTTTCAGAGAAATCCTCCATAAAAACACTGCTGCAAGTCCAGGTGACCACACACAAGGGGTGCAGTCCAAAGAGAGTGGGAGAAACACTTCCTGCCCTTGCTCTTGCAGGCTCTGGAGGACTCAGGGACCCTGATCAAAATTTGCACCTAAACCAGCTTCTTTCAGTCCTCTTATATTTCTCCACAGTGCTACTGGGATAATTCTGCTGTTAAAAAGGTTCACAAGCTCCTTGGAGCTGCTCCTCCTGGAAAACAGCTTCTCCTGCCCAGGTAATGCTGCTCAGCGAAGCACTGGAGCTTGGCTATCTCCTGTGATGTGGCTGTTCAAAAGCCACACAGAAATCCAGGCCTCTCCTTGGAAAATCACCTTTTCTTCTCTGTCTCCAGCTGCATTTGTCAGTGACTGGAAAGAGGGATGTGATGGGCACGTGTTCCATGGTCCACAGGGAATTTTACAATATTAAAAACAATAAAAAAGATTGATCCCCACAACTGCCTGCCCCCAAACATATGTAAATTGGTCAACCCTCTTTTTTACCACTAGGTTCTCTATCTGCATCAAGAGACTTTTTAAGAGATGCTCCTAGAATTTATTAATTCCTAAATGGGAGTGAAAGTTTTCTTTTAAAAAAGTAGATGTATTTTCAGATTTTGATAATGATCTAAAAGGCAATAACTGGGATTTTTTTTTTTGGGTGCTAGAGTCTTATGAAGCAGCAGCCCATTTTCCTTCAGGAAATTGTGGTTTAAGGTTCTCCTGAATGACCTCTAAATTATAAGATGCTATAGAGCTCTTAGGATTTTTTGGTTTTATTCCTCAAATAATCTTATTTTAATGCTCCATCCACATTTATTTTATGTTTCCCTTATCAGGAAAACATCAAGCTGATTAGCAATGTTAATTTGGAACTTCCATAAGAAACCTTTCACAGGCATAAAAAAACAGAATTTGGGCAACATTGAGGCACTTATGCATGCTCCACAGTTTTTATTTTCCTTTTTAAAGTCTTTATTCCTGAAACTTAGGCAAGGAACTTGGTTTTAGGGAGCTGGAAAAAAAAAATCTCATGCTTACAATCTTATTTTTGTTCGCTTTAAAGCGTAGCTTTATAACATGTTGGAATTTCCTCAAGGTTTTGTAAATACTCGTCTGAATTCCTCCCAGGTATTAGTATGTCATCCAAAAACCAGAAAATACTATTTATTCTCTGCAGGATTCAATCCATTCGTCTTTGAAATCCTGCAGGTAACTGGCTCCCCCCAGGGTAATCTTTCCTACTTCAATGGGCACGAATATGTGAGTTCAGTCAGAATTAGTGTGTTTTTAAAATTCTGATTCCTACGGTGCTGCCAGGCTTTGGACAAGCTCAGTTTAGAGAAGTCTATTCCCTCTGCCAGTTCCTGTGGTTTGGGGATTTTAATGGGCACACAGAATGCAGCACCTGCCCTGACTTCCACGTGTACAATCAGTCCTTCTCTTCCAACCCCTCTTATTGCTTTTCCACGGTGTCTTTGCCTGTGTTCTGCACAATTATACCTCTAACAAGTGGAAATATTCTTGCCACTTTTCCTTCAGCACAGTTTTTGGCTTGGTAAATCCAACTTTCACTCCTCCCATTGGCATTAACGTGCTGCTTCTCAACCTGGCTCCAAGTTCTGTCTGATTTTTGTAATTTAACAGCTTTAACAGCGAAGGTAACCAAGTAACCAAAAACCTCCAGTGGCCCTGCGCTTCCTGGGATTTGTGCATCCCATTTTCTGAGACAAATGCTGTGTGGTAACCTCTGGGATGATCCAAGCCATGCCTTTAGCATCCCCACTCCCTCTCAGCCTCCCTCTCAGTGAACATGGTGTGACCAAGATGATAGATTTTTAAATGCTGCCACATTTGATAGGCTTAAATTGAGCTCTACACCTTCACCAGTGGCAGTTCCTTCATCCACCCAACACCCAGCAGTTTCTTTCTCAGTTTGGGGGAATTATACTCAAACAGCAAATTGATTTCTGAGAGTCTTTTTCATAGAATTTCCATAACAACAAGGACAGTCATTTAAAGCAAATAAAAATGTAGAATTTCTGGGCTGGTTCCTTATTTGCAACTTAAATTGTTCTAAGCAGGAATTTGTGGTAGGCACATGATGTTTTGAAGAGGCTTTGTAAGGACTTCAGAATCCATCTTGCTGCCTTTGGAAAACCCAAGATTGAGCACTGCAACTGCAGCATAAATCTTTAAACTGTATTTTTACTTACCAGTAAAAATTCCTTTGCATAGACGTATTTTCTACAGCAGTTGCATAAAATACTGTTCATAATAAGAAGGTTTTGAAATCTTCCACTCTTTTCATGTATCTCGAAAGTCTCATAAATGGCTTTTTATCTATGAGCTTATTTTTTAAAGTCCATTTTTCAGTCCTGTTTTTTTTTGATGAGTTAAAAAATAACCATCAAACCCCACAAAACAGACTGAGAAGACAGGGGCAACCTCAGAAGGAGCTGCTCCAAAGCTGAAGGTTTTTAATGGAAAACTCTCATTTTGGATCCTAATACAAACCCGAGAATCAGCTGCCGCACAATTGCAAACTTAAATCATCACCCAAGTGAAACCAAGAGATTCAGATTATGTCTTTTTTTGAGTTAAACCCTTGCCTAAGTTCCTCCTGTCTCTGCAGTCAGTGCCTCCAAAGAGCAGCACTCTCTCCTTTGACAAGGGACAAATTTGGGTCCCCGGGCTGCCCTGCCTTGCTCTGAAAAATGAGATTTCATTTGAGGTGTTTCCATCAGCTCGTGATGGTGTTTAACCATCTTTCTCCCACGCTGGAGCAGAGAGCAATAAAGGAGCAGGTCACCACAAAATGGATTAAGTGCAAACTCACACGTGTCACACCAAAGTTCACCGTTGACTGGAAGTAAAATAGATTTAAAAGTCTTTTCAGAGCAGCAAGATCCTAGAGGAATAGATCAAATTACTTACTTTTATATTGCCATAACGCCACAGAGACATTTTCTGTCTCTTGTGTGTTTTGAAAGGATCACAATTTTGTCCAAGGGACAAATGAGTTAATAATAATAATAATAATAGTGATATTAAACCCAAGCAAGACTATTAGGAAACAATTGAGAATTAATAAGCATATTTTTAAAAGAAATTACTGTGACCTTTAACCTTACAGTGTTAGGCTTAATTATAGAAATACTTTCACCTCAAGATGATTAAAATTATAAATTTTTTGATTTTTAGTAAAACTTCCCGCATTGCTCATAGAGTTCTATTCAGTTTCTCTGTTATTCACAAAATTAAAGAGCTAAAAGAATATTAATTAAAGAAGAAACAAATATATTCAGCCCATAAAACAAGTGGGACATGCATGAAAAAGAAATAAATATAGAGAGGATTAAATTCTTGCAAGTTGTTCAGTGCTGAATTAAGTAATGGACTAAACAAAGGCTTTTCTTGCTCTACCTACTCAAGATTTACTCTACTAATCACCCAATTTTCAAATCCTTAATACACGAAAGCATTTGCCTTTAAGGCAGCAATAATTTAGGACTGCCATCGAAATGAATGTTTTTTCCATTAGGCAAAATAATTATGTCATATACATCCCGACAGTGTCTTCGGACTCCCATCTTTGCGTGAAGGAAACCATCAGTCAGCTGAGCTTGCACCGAAAATCTTCAGCAGCAGCTGCTGCGTGGAAGGAATGCGAATAAGAAGCGACTTTTTCCAAGTTATGGGAACGAGCACCGCCAGGACAGGCCCGTGTCAGTGCGGCCTGGTGCGCTCCCAGGGAGGCGTTTGAGGTTTTCTTGACGTGTTTGGAAGGCAGCAGCCGTGCAAATTTAAAGCCTGCGGCCCTGCTCAGCAGAACTAACTCATATATTTTACTGTGGCTTTTCGCGGGGCTGTGACTGTGAGCGCTGTAAATCTTTACGGCCTCGGATTCCTCGCCTGCTGCTCCCCAGGCCCTCGTGAGGGGTTTTACTGCCCCTCACTCATCCACAACAAACATCAAGAATTTCTGCTCGGGGTGGTCTTCAGAATTCACCCCGAGGTAAGAATTTAGGGGAAATTAAGGGGATTAACTTATTACCTGACTGGTGTTCTGGAACGTTTGAAAAAATCCTATTTACTGCATTTAACTGAAGCTTGTACTTGGGTGCTGCCGTGTTGATCACTCCCACCACGCCCATCACTGCACAAAGCCACCCTGAGCAAATCCTGTGACCTTCCTGTGGCTTAAAACCTGTTTATCTCTCTTTGGGGAACACGTTTGTCCGTGGGGAAGCTGCTGTAAGGTCATTCCAGGTGATCCCATAGAATCCTTAAGGTTGGGAAAGATCTTCAAGATCATCAAGTCCAACCATTGACCAAATATCATCACACCCACTAAAAATTATTTGAGTTTCAGTGCCACATCTACCTGCTTTTTGAACCCTTCTAGGGATGGTGACTCCACCTTAACTCCTCTTTCAGTGAGCAACTTTTTCCAAATATCCACCTGCACCTTCCCTGGTGTAACTTGAGGCCATTTCCCCTTGTCCTGTCACTTGTTCCCTGTGACAAAAGCCTGGACCCCACCTGACCACAACCTCCTGTCAGGCTGAGAGCAATAAAGTCTTCCCTTAGCATTCTTTTCACCAGAATAAACTCCAGATGTGCATGGAATTCCTAGGATTGCCTTGGGATCAGCCCAGCTGGCTGCAGCCTCTCCCAACATCACTTTGAGATGTTTAGGAATTAATATGCACTTGGGCATCTCACATGGAGGGTGAGACTTGACCCTGTTGGTCCAGACATTTGGGCTCATTCTGCCCCATTTAGGAAGCACCTCATGGGATTATTTTTTTGGTTTTTTGTAATGATAAATAGTGAGGGGCCTGCTCTCACTTCTCATCAGAAGAGGTCACCTCCAGGAGATCCTTTGGCACATCCCTGGGGACCAGGCGTGGGTTTGGAATGAGAGGTTAGGTGGCACAAGTGCCAGTGGGAGAGTCCCAGGTGTGTGGGAATTCTGGGAGAGAGGCTCAGAGCTGCTGGAGTTTACACAGATCTTGGGGTGTGTGATGGCCACTTAGCAAATAAATGATTGGCCTACCTTCCTGTGGGATATGGAAAATGGAAAATGGAATATGGAAAATGAAATCACCACAAAGCACTCACATTTGACCCTCTGACAGCTGGAGTCTTCTCAAATGTTGAGGTAATAAAAAATCATTTTATATCAAAACTTGTGTCAAGGGGTGGGTTCCAGTTTGCTGCTCTGCTGGTGTGGCAATAAAGGATTTAAACAAAGAAATTTGTTTAAAAAAATTTATTTTCTTTTTCAATTTGTCAGTTTTCTCAGAAAAACAAACCCCATTTTTTACAGACTGTTTATCCTATTGGTGGGGGAGGGCTCTTAAACACAGATCCCAAACTCCAGGACCTATCAGGGATCCCAGTTTGGGTATAAACTGTGGGAAAGCACCACTAGAGGTCACTCAACATTAATTGTTACCTAATTAGCACATTTTGACCCTACATTTTAAATCATTCTACCACTTTCATACTTAAGGAATTGTCAGCTTTGACTCCTCAGCTAATTCTGCCAAAACTCCAAAGACAGAAAATATTCCTTCAGCTCTTCCCTCGTATGACTCTTCCCAAGGCTCCCAAATCAGCTTTGCCATAGGCTCTGTGGGCAGCAAATCATTCTTTCCTCAGCTTTGAGCTTAATAAAGCTGGCGGTGATGGACCTCTGGAAATGCTGGGTTTAGAGGCCCTCAGCCCTGGCTGTGTTATCTCAAATAGCTGCTCACCCATTTCGAAAATTAAACCAAAATGAATTTCACAAGTGAGGGAAATATATGGGAAAATAACGTCTTCAGTGTTTTCAGGTCCTTCCCCAACCACATTGTAGCCCTGCACCTCATTAACCGCTGATAAATAGAAAAAAAGAGTAGATCTTTGTAACAATTGACTAACTAAAAAAGAGATAAAACTAAGTTTAAGTTTGATTAATGGGTATCTGCTGAAATATCTCTGCATGCGTTTAGTCAAAAGCAGATGCTCAATTTGCAGGGATTTTTCCATGACCTCGGAAAGCGATGGGAGCAATTTGTTTGCCCAAGACAACAGAGAAAGGGAGAGCTAATTAGTGTATTCTAGAAGGTTAAGATCCCCCACTGCTGGTGCCATGCCCACATCCCCTGGTGGACATTATCAAACACACTCGGGGCACTGAATCCTCCCGTCTCTCAGCTGATAATTGTGTTCCACCAAAGTCAACTTCCACTTCAAACCCAGCTCAGTGCAAGCCAACCCTTGGGCAGCCAAGCTCTCCTAAAGGGTGCTCTATCCAAAATGACCAATTCTAGTTTAATTTCTCTTTCTGGGTTGCTGCTGATCCTCTCCTCCTCCTCCCCCTTCCACTCAGCTGAATTGGCAAAGGCTGGATTAGCCACTTTATCCTTATGTATGAGCATGACAACTGTAAAGAACATTGCAGTTTCCTGAAAAAACATTCAGTGCTTCCTGAAAAATCATTTAGTAACCTCTCAAGACCAGCACATGTGCAGCTGGAGGAGAAAACATTGAAACACCATTAGCCATCACCACAGTGAGTGAGAAATTTATCAGATTCTCTGGTTTTCTAGTTGCTGCATCAAGGTGATAAATAAATAGATTATTAGCATCCAAAAAGTCACATGGCTTCTCTGTCTGCTTTGTAGAGAGATTGATATTGCAGTGGTATAAAGCAGAATTAGCCAGAAAATAGCAAGCTCATCATCTGGAGTAATAGAATTTAGATTTCATTATAATTTTTTTAAACAGTGAATCATCCTCTGAACTTCTGCCCAAGAAACTTGTAGGGCCTGTTGTGATAGACAAGAGGTGGTGATTTTAAACTAGAAGAGGGTAGATTCAGGTTAGATTTAAGAAACATGAGGGTGGTAAAACTTGAGCACAGGATGCCAAAGGAGGTGGTAGACACCTCACCCCTGGAAATATTCAAGGTCAGGCTGGATGGGGCTTGGAACAATCTGGTCTAGTTGAGGATGCCCCATGGCAGGAGGGTGTGACACTGGATGACCATGAAAGGTCCCTTCCAAGCCAAACCACCTTGTGATTCTATGATTTGATTTCAAGGTCTTCCACGATCTGAGGCATCCTCCATCTGCTCACACTTCATGTGTCCTCCAGGCATCACCTTTCTAATACTGATGGAATTCCTGTCTGGCATCATTCAGTCACGTCTGCCTGTTTCTTACCTAGATCTTGGGTGACCCTTTGCTCCCTCTGAGGAAGTTCTTAGTTGGACATGTCCCCTCTCCTTAGTTCCTGCTGCATCCTCTGAAATTCAAATTGTGTTTGAGTTTAAGGTCTCCATGTCAGCCCTGTAATTCCCGTGTTCTAAAAAAGGATGGATAAAGAAGATTAAGGGCTGTTTAACAGAAACCCAGCTAAGAAGACAAGTTTATCCAAGCCTCTTCTTTGGAAGATCTCTGCTTCTGGATATCTTACTCCAGAATGGGCCAAAGAGTTAATTAACAGATTCACCTTCTCAGAAATATTTACTGAACTGTCATCATGAAACAGAACTTGATTTTTAAAGCCAAAACTCTAATCCTGACATGGAGAAATGGAGGAACAGTTTTGTGGTCTTTTTCCAAATGTTTGGTCTAATTAAGGGAAAAAACCCTCACTGATGAAAAGCTAACACAAAAGGCCAATGGCTGAAGAGTCTCAGTGGAGAAAATCAAAATCAAGTGGGCTTCATCAGAGAAACTGTCACTCCTTTTCAAGGGAAATTACAGTCTGTGACACACATACTGCTGCACAACTCCATAAGCTGTGAATTCCAGCTCCCTGAGGGGATCCATTGCCCCAGCTGGGTCACCACAGGGTGATTTTGCCAGTTATCCTCATGTTCCCTGATCAATCTATTTCTCTGCCCATTGTTATACCAGCACCTGATCTAAAATATTCTCAGTTGGGGTAAATAACTTCCTGTTCCTTTCCTTTTCAGCTCCCCAAAAAGATCATTAGCAGCACAGCAAAGTTCCTTGTAAGATTTCTACCCAGCTGACACAACAATTTGCAAAGACTTCTCCTTTCCCCCCCTACTAACCTGTTTTTTACTCTTATCCCTCATCATAAAAAAATCTCATTTCCAAATTACAACACCTAAATCCCAGTCACATGAGGCTCCTCTCAATCCCCTGCACAGTTTTAAGGGAAATATTAGAAAATAAGGAAAAACCAACTTTTTTTTTCAGGTTGAAAACATGATGCACAGATGTTTTTTACCCAATATATGGATTAGATAATGCAGTTGTCAGTGACACACTTTTTTATTTGACTTTTAAAAACATTTAATGCTGACGAATAACTAGTTTTTCCAATCAATGTTAAAATCTTCATTGAGGATAAACTTCATACACATAGTGGGGTTCGGGTGCTTTGATTTTGCAATAATCCAATAAAAGCTCAAAATTAGCACTGAAAACGAAGGGAAACCAACCAATTCTGATGTATTAATAAAATTATAAAACACAACTCACTGTGGGCATTATAATTGAGTGCATGGACCTGATGAGCAGCTGAACTCATCTGCCATAAGTTTTTTATTTCAAACTAATCCATAAACTGCTTTTTCAATTCTCTAAAAGCACATAAAATACCAACAATTCTTTTAGAGTGTCCCCATCAATCCAATCAAAACAACCATAGGTTGCAAATGACCACTCATAGCTGTGTTATTACAAATATCCTGGTTATCAATCTAAAACTGGTTTTGCAATGATGTTGGCCAGGATATTTTGCCTCATTACTTCATGGTTCTCATGCTGTTGTTTATTGTCCTGTCATCTTATATTTATGTCATTTGGCCTTCATCTTTCATAGCAATTAAAAATGGCATCTCTTTAACTCTGGTTTTGCTGGTTTTTCTGGTGTTTTCCACACATTTGCATCCCTGGATTGGAATTTATTGTCACCACCAGTCTCTGTGCAATGACCTCTCCCATTAAAAAAAATATCTTTAAATACTTGATTTACTCCATTCTTTATTTTAGTTATTTTACCATGATGGGATATGTGGCTCCAAAGACAAACTTTGGCACACAGAGTCACCTCAGCAGAGAGACCTGGAAATGAATGCCTGTTTTCTGGATGTGGCTTCCATTTGTCACTGGACATGGTAAATCCTGGAACTGCTGCAGCTTGGAAACTGTCCCAGACAGGGCACACAAGGGAGACTGGGAATCACACATTGGACTCAAACTCTCTATGTTCAGTGACAAAATCTTGGATATGGGAAGAGCAGAGAGGCTCAGCCAATATTATCTGGTAATGTGAAGATAACCACAACTAAAAAGGGCTTCATGTGTCCAGAAAAGGAGCTGTTAGACTGGATTATATTGGATTGGGACAGGAAGGATTAGTGGAGAGGAGCCTGACAGTGAATTCATTATAACCTGCAGTAGATTTTATAAAGTGCTGCTTTGCTGGTTGCATTCATCCAAAGACCTTGCTCAAGAACAATGTGAATTAGGGGTAGTTTGGAGCTCAGTTTTTAGGGTTGGCTTTGGACATTTTTAGGGGCCCAAAGCTGGAGTCCTGAAGCCCGTGGACAAGTTATCAGGAATTCAGCACTTGCTGTGTGAGGGTCACCGGCAGCTTTACCTCTCTCAGAGGAGTAACCTCTAAAAGTTATTTCACTGGCAAAGCATTTCCATCCACCAACATTCCCACGAGGAGGTACTTTTGTGTTTCACCAGGAAAGGTTCTTGCCCCAGAGGGAGCTGGGCACTGCCCAGGCTCCCCAGGGAATGGTCCCAGCCCCGGGGCTGCCGGAGCTCCAGGAGGGTTTGGGCCACGCTCCCAGGGATGCCCAGGCTGGGGGTGTTGGGGTGTCTGTGCGGGGCCAGGAGCTGGACTGGATGATCCCTTGTGGGGCTTTTCTAGCCCAGGATATTCCCTGATTCCATAATCTTTGAGTAGAAGTGCTGGGAGGCACAGAGAGGTGAATCTGCATGACCTGCAGGTGTGCCACAGAGATCCTCTTTCCCTTTCTCATATTCTTTGCCAGGTGTCCTGGGACATTGGCCCAGCTCTGTCCCCCAGCCCGGAGGTCTGAAATGAAATGACAATCTGCTCCTTTCCTGGCTTATTGGAACAGAGATATTTCACAAGAGAATAATGAGGTGTTGCTTTCTCCGCATCCCTTTTTGTCTCCATTTTTATTTTTATTGTGTCTCATCTGCTCTGCTGAGCTGCCAGTCACCTCCTGGGGACACTGTCCCTCTCTGAGAGCTCCCGGGACTGTCTGACTGCCCCTCAGCTGTTCTCAGCTCCAGAGGCCAGGGTATTCCATCTGGAAGCTGGGCCTGTGGACACTGTGACTGCTCAGAAAGTGCATTTCAGTTCTGGATCTCCTCATTTCGTCCCTGGCAGCTGGATCTGAGCTCAGAGGAGCTCCCTGCTAACGAGGGAGCTCCATTCTCTGATCCTCTCCTTGCTTGGCTCTGGTGGCTGAATTGCCTCTGGCTCACCTCAATCAGCTCCATTTATTCCAGGGTTTTGAGTAGCTGCATATGAAAGCCTCGCTGATGGAGATATCACATGGCTTTGCTTTGCCTACAGACAATGACTTCATCTTAATAAAGTCCGATTTTGGCTCTGCCTGCTGCACTGTCGAGCGAGCTCCTCTACAAGCCCCACAATGCAGCAGCTTTGTAAGGAAAAAAAATACTGGACAGATTCATTTCTTCTTTCTCTCAATAATCCTGAAAATGAGCCATGACTGACAAGTGGGAGCAAGGAGGATTTGAAGCACTTGAATTTCTTTTTCCAGTGTATTCTATATTGAAACTGTGGATGCCACTGTCACTGCAGGAAGAGTTATGAGAGTATTTAAAGGGTTAAGACCTTCACATGCCTGAGGACACTTTTAAGCCCTGATTTGCTGCATTGCTCTGTCCTATCAAGTTCCCTTCTCCCTCTGGTCAAAACAGTAACTTATATAATTGCCTAATTCATATGAATTTGCAAGGCAACAAATGAAATGAAAAAGCTCCTCGGAAACACCAGCATAACTCAAAAATACACATAAATCAAATAAGCACCTCCAACACCTGAAGTGACACATAGCCACATCGAATTCCTGCGCTGCAAACTGCTCAGCCCACGAAAGAGAGCAAAAAATGCAGAGCACAAGGCAAAAAATGTGCCAGTCAGCCTCTTTAGGAGGCCGTGCATGCCACTGGCAGGGGCTGCTTTGCATTAGTGCCCCTCAATTCTTTGACTGATTCGTTCCTTGGGTGCAGCAGCTGCCCACAGGTCGCACCTGCGCGGGTGAATCGAGTGTGACACGAAGCCAGAACATTGCGGTGCGTTGCTTCTTGTCCTAATAAATATTTCAGCATAAAGCCAAAGTGCTCCTTCTGCAGCACCCGATCCTGCTCTGCTGCGAGAGGCAGAAAAAGCAACCGGCAAATTGCTGCCCATAATGGAAAATTTAAAAAAAATATAAAAATGTTGGTAAGCTTGTGGAAATGGATCACATATTTCAAATTGATTTTTGTTTCTTAGGAGGATTTGAAGCACTTGGATTTCTTTTTTCAGGGTATTTTATATTGAAACTGTGGCTGCCACGGTCGCTGCTGGAAGAGTTATGAGAGCATCAAAGGGTTGAGACCTCCATATGCCTGAGGACACTTATAAGCCCTAAAATTCCACCTAAACTCCTAAAATTCCACCATTGTTTTTACCTTTTTGTTTTATTTCTAACAGCCAGCCCTGTCCCTCCACGTAGGTTAGCCCTGAGTGGGCCACACTTCAAGGCTCTTTCCTTCGTGGAATTTTTTCTGGGGAGAAGAAGAAGAAAAAAATCTCAGCCACTCAAAGCTGGAGCATCCTTCTCCTCTCTTCCCCCTTTTAGTGTCAAGTGAGAGATTTACCCACCTCCCACCCCAGTGGTGCATGACAGCAAAACATCCTGGCTCCAAACAGCATTCCCCAAGCTCACAGTCAGCTCCAGGATTCTGGGATAAGCAATCCCAGCTTTACCAGGAACCCTGCAAATAATATTTGTACAGCTCCCAGGACAAACAAACACGGGCAGGAAGCATTTACAAACCCAGGCTGTGTTAATTGCTTCTGGGAGTGTCTGCAGATGACTCTACCTGAAAATATTTGAGGGTTTTGATGAAAACTCATAGATTGTGGCACACAGACAACAAGGCAAACATTTCCTTCATTTCCTCGCTGGATTTTGAAATTAAAAAGGAAAAGAGCCACATCTGTGCTCAGGAGTCCATTTCCAAGCTCCCCGTCCAGCTCTGTTGCCTTCCATGGCTGGACAGTATGGATTGAGTAGGTCATAAATTTGGGATTTACTCCTAGAACCTCAAGTGTTGCAACTCATGGGTTATTTACTGCTTAGAAATCAGGAATTTGTGAGGAAAAAAAGAGGAGGGAGGAGAATTGACTCAATATTTCCTTCTAGGATCACCCTCCATCCTCAATCTCCAATGAGATTTGTTTTGTGCGGATGTTTTCCTCTGAGTTATGGTGAAGCTTGTGCTGTAAAAGTTGTTTGACTTTCTGGGAATATTATTTCTATCAGAAGAGCCTCTCATTCAGAGAATAAAATTCCAAAATAGGGTTTAATGTGGCAATATCTTTACTGATTAAAAAAAAAGGAGTAAAATAAAGTAAAGCAATGACTTTCCACTGGTTTTATTCATATTTATTTTATGTACCAGTAAACTTTCACTGTTTCAGTTGGAACTGGAGTTATCTTCAGTCTCACTATAAGTTTTACTTCTATTGTTGTGAAATAACCAGTTGTTTTTCTCAATTGGTGAAAGCAAATTAACAAATGTAAATACACTTTCTTATTTCTGGATGCTGATGAGGAGTTAGCTTGGGGAAAGCTGGAAAATGTTGCTATCAAGATTCTGTGGAGGAAAAAAATCTTGGTTTTGTGTTTTATGATTTATGAATCCATTCTGTTTCATTGTAAACTAGGAGGGAATTTTCACTGGATTCCTAAAAATAAACTGCAAACAAGATGGAAAGGAGCCAAAGTGACTCTTTGGGCACTGCGATCTTTATTTTGGGTAATAAATGTGCAGACTGGAAGAAGGCAGTGGAGCATGGCTTGGAAACATATTCTCCAAAATTTATATTCTAAATAAATGTCAATTCCTTTTAACAGAATCCACAGGTGACTTTTTAAATGTCTTTGTCACTGTTCCCTTTAGGCCTTATTTAGCTAATTTAAGTTCACCCTGAGAATTTTCCCAACATTTTTGGTGGGAATTACCTAAAATCTTGTCAATACTGTATTTCTTATACACTGGCTTTCATCCTGGGATGTTTGGGGCTGTGATTTGTGGGACAAATCAGAAAAGATTCTGGTCCAGTCTCAATCAATGTGGAAACCTCTGTTTTCTTGCATCCTGGCCCAGAACTTTCAATGTGGAGATTCGTGAGTAAATATTGGATTGAATTTGTTGAATCCATGAAGTGGATTTTTGCCACTGAAGGATTTCATCGTGGAGGGTGATTTAAGGGCTTTGAATGTTGTTCTCACCCTCAGTGTTATGAAATTCATCTGTCCACGTTCCCAAAATCCCTTCCAGCTGTTTCAAAAGAGCATTTACTAGCATCTGCAGCAAGGTTGGTTTTGCTCCACAGGAGATATCAGAAGAAACCCCATGGAATCAGGCAGAACATATGTGGATCTCAGCACTGGAGCTGAATTTTTTAGGAGAAACTGTAAAAAATGCTGGTAGCACAAATTTTCTTCCCCATTCCTCATGTTTCTCCATCTGAAGAAATCAAAATAAATATAAAAAGGGCTCAGCAGTGAGCCTGTGCCTGACACAGTTTGAATGTGGGTTAAGAAGACCAAAAAAGAAAAAAAGGCAAAATAATTGTTGTGCCTCACAACACACCCTCAGAGTCAACAGTCCGTGAGGAAGTAATTTGTGTCGTCATATCAACACTGCAAACCGTCAATGTCCTCTTTAAAAAAAACAATATTTCTTCTAAATTTCCTTCAGATGGCAATGACTGATCCCCAAGAAAATGCAAAAGGACCTTGAAATGAAAGGCTGCTGCAGTGGCTTGCAGGGACACGCTCCTCCCAAGTTTCCAGCACAATTATATGCTTATTACTTCGGAAGAGTTCGAAAACAAGCAAGCTGCAGCTTTTAATGAAGCTTTCATAGCAGTGAGAACTATGAAAAAGCATTTAAAGCAGCTCATCTCCTCCTCTATTCAGGCTCTCTTTCATTTCCAGAGGCAGTTGCGAGGAGAAATTGGATGCCTTCCAGTTTGGGTTTATAAGGAAGCAGAAAAGGAGATAATGGCGGAAGTTTGTGCTTTCTTCCCCCATGTAAATTTGATCATCTTCAACATTTGATCAGATTTTGAGGAACACAAGACAAAAAAAAACCCCAGCAGATATTTCCAATCACGCATTTTAAAAACCTCAAAAGAGCCTCCCTGCATCCAGAGCTGCTTCAGACTTCTCTTTTTATTATTTTGGGGGAAGATGTAGAACATAACCAGTTACTTAGCCCTGGCATCTGATTATAAAATCCTGACTCAGAGCATCTCCGAGTTCTGCTTACAATGCACAGACATACATCCAGCCCTTTGTACTGTCAGGCTGCCTCCCTAACAAGCCAGAAATATGTATGTGAGTGGAGAAGACATTCCAGGATCAGAGGAACAGTCACTTAACAATATGTCATGGAGACTGATCCCTTTGTCAGCCCACAAAAGCTAAATGTGACCCCCAAGGAGACATCTTTTATTATGGGGGCTGTAATTTTCTTGCCCTTTTATGGTGTTTTTTTATTACCAGCATTATTCACAATTCCCTAATTAGAGAGGATAACATTGGTACACTGGTTTCTACTCTTCAGTTTGGGTGCACAGGTGTATTTGTGCAATAAGTTGGAATAATATTGCTTTTCCTTTCTGTTTTTCTGTACAGAGTTCAGCTGGCCACGATATTTTTCTCTGAGTCTGCTCTAATCTGTGATCTCACATATGCACTCGAAAAGATGAGGCTGAGCAATCTGTTCACTTGCTCTTCAGTTTAAAAGAGCTCATTTGAAACTTTGCAACCAAAGCTTACTTCAGGTTTTATTTCTAAAAGCACACTTGACCCTTTCAGTGAAAAAATTAACACGTGCTGACATTGCAAAATTGTCCAAATTCAAGCACCTGAATTCAGGATCTCACCTTCCCTTTGGTGCTCCTGGCTTTGTGAGCCAGCAGGAACACAAATCCCCAGTGTGGGAAAAATAAAGCCATTGCTTTGTAGGTTCCTAAAACTTGATCATGGGAATTTACAAAGGATTTTGATTTTGCTTTGTCTGTTTGCTTTCATATGAATTGCTGTTCACAGAGGAGTACAAAGCTGAACTTGAAAAGAACAAAATATGGGATATTTCTGGGTTCCCAACAAGTTTCTGGACAATTGTGAAGAAGCCTCATCACACAGCAAGTTATTGACACCTGAAACTACAAACTGCCCCAAATCTTCTTTTTTCCAGACCTTGGAGAGTCACAACTCCCTGGCATTTTGAGGGAAGTTGTGAATCAAGTCCCTGCTCAGGATTTCACTTGACAGGCCCAGCACAGCCCTAAATGTCAGCTGTGGGGAAGTGATTCCTGTATTTGTTTGTTTGTTTTTCTGTCCATATTTCACTGCCCAGAAGCCAGTGAGGGGAGATTTTACAGCAGGGCTGGTGAAGTTCTCCAACTACAACCCAGCTGTAAAACACACAGTAGAGTTTTCTCCTCTTTTACTTCCTGGCAATGAGTTTTGGTCCTGTCAGTTGAGCCCACCTCAGAGAAGGAGAAAGAAAGAGAGAAATGAGTGCTCAGTGAATCTCAGAAGAATTATGGAGTTGTACAGCCCCAGAAGGATTTTAGGCAGTTTTATATTGCCCAGCTCAGCCCACATTTATTTTGTCTGTCTCAGTGTCTGAGCTATGTGCTGCGTAGAGAAAACTTCTTCTGCTGACTGATGGATCTGAGCAATCTGGTGTGGCTGGATGAAACAGGAAAGAGAGTTTTTAGTTGCACAGAAGGTCAAATTGTATTGTATTATATATTTATTTTATTATGCTATAATACATTTAATGCAAGCAAGTACTGGAGAGTGTCAAAAATAGTTTTACATAGAGAAAAACAAAGAGTCAGTAAAGAATTAGGAATTTTTTAACAGCTAAATGATTCCATATAAACTTAGTTGTGTCCAACTGCAACTCTCTTCTAGATAAAAACATAAACCTATCCTAAATCAGAGTAATTATCCAATTATGTTGGGTTCTGACTACCTGAGACACTCAAAAAAATCTCCCAAGAACCTGGAAATACTCTGAGGAAAGTGTTCTGCCAGTGAAGATTTATCCACAGTTTCACCTGATAAGATTTTTCATCTTGTTTTGAGCAGTGTAATTTGCCCTCCTCAGCACGCTGCCTTGCATTCATATATGTAGAGAAGAACTGGATTGATTATCTTCAGGCTTCCTGCCACTAAACTCAGCAAATTAGCTGCTCATGATTCCAGCAAATGACTGATCTTTTTTTTTTTTTTTTTCCTGGTGCTCTGGGAGAAATTGAACGGCAAACTTTGACTGGGAAGCCGAGAACTTGTTCAGAAACTCCCCAAAGAAGAAAAGCCTGGAGAGCTGCTGTTGCAATCGATCAAGAGCTATGGGAAAATATGGGATGGTTCTGGTGCCCCAGAGAATCCAAGGAAATTGAGCTCTGCTTCTCTTGATGTTTTCCTGCCGAGTGAGGTCAGGTGCTGTGTGTCACATTCAGAGAGTCACGGATGGTTGGGGCTGGAAGGGACCTTAAATCCCCTGATGGGGACTCCATCGCTGCCCTGAGCAGCTGTGCCAGGGCTGGACAGCCCTTTTCAGGAATAATTTTCCCAAATACCCACCCTGAGCATCCCCTGGCCCAGCCTGAGGCTGTTCCCTCTCCTCCTGTCCCTGTTCCCTGGGATAAGGTCCCAAACCCCTCCCTGGCTGTCCCCTCCTGGCAGGGAGTTGTGCAGAGCCACAAGTCCCCCCGATCCCCCTTTTCTCCAGACTGAGCCCCTTCCCAGCTCCCTCAGGAATTCTCCAGCCCCTTCCCAGCTCTGTTCCCTTCCCTGGCCCCACTCCAGCCCCTCAAAGTCCTTCTTGCTGTGAGGGGCCCAAAGTGACGCCAGGGCTGGGGTGTGACCGCAGCAGCTCCAGCGCGGGGGGATTTCACTGCCCTGCTGCGGGCACAGCGCTGCGGGCACAGGCAGCGTGCCATTCCTTACGTGACCTCAAACCGGGAGCAAACCCAGCCTCTAGAAATCAGGGATTAAGCTAAACTCCACTCCACCAAACCTCCCCTTCTCAGGATTTTCCATGTGTCCTCCCGCAGTCGGTGCGGGGAGGGGAGCGTCTCACAAAGCCACGAAGCGTCTCCAGCCTCAGCTCAGCTCTCCAGCGGTGGGAGCTGGGACAAATCACTTTAATTTTGTCTCCTGGTTTTCCTTTCACCTTAACAATGCACTTTCTGCCACTTGGGAGAAACTGCTTATTTCCTTTGGCCGTTGCGTGGACTTTGAGTCCAATGAGAAATGATAATCCATCATTTCTCAACTCGATTCCCTGCCAAAAAAAAAAAAAAACAATTCTCAACCCCACAACCCCCAAAAAAAAAAAAAAAAAAAAAAAAAAAAAAGTAGAAAAAAAAAAAAAAAGTGAGAAAAGCTAATTCCAGGCTGGGAGGGGCTGTGATTCTTCAAGGAGTAAAGACATCTTTTAATTTTGAGAATATTCTGCTGAAGTGTCACCAGCTGAGCTAAAACTGCTACACCTGTAAGGTGCTGAGAGCAGGACAGACGTGGCCCTGCTGGCACAGGGTCCTTGACGGAAGCGCATTTGAGGGAAAATCCCACTTTTCAGGGAAAATATGGTTTGAAATGCTGCAGGGAGAGGGAAAGCCCTGGGCTCCAGGACTCTGGGTTGCAGCTCTGGGCATTCACTTGAAGTTTATCTTGAGAAAATGTTTAACCAAGTTCAGATTCACCATGTTTTGTCCTCTCTGATCATTCACTTTTCCTAAAGAGCCCCCTTTCCTGAATATAAATTTGTCAGATGAGTTTCTTAGGCACTGAAGAAGGAGAAGGAAGCTCTGTGAGTTCTGTGTGAGCCCCTGGTGTGGTGGCACCCAACCCCACCCAGTACAATTTGACCATTTCCCTCCCATTTCTCCTCAACTCAGTAATTCCAACCCTCCCTCTTCTTCCTTTGTCTTTTAAATGTTATTTGTATCATTTTATCCTCCCTGTTCATTTTTTTCCCCTTCCATAAAACCCAATAAAATATTAATGTGGCATAACAAATCTGTCTGTGCTGGGAGTCTCTTGGAACTATTGATGAAGCCATGAATAAATTATGAATCTTGATTTTGCTTGTGGTATATCAGATTTCACGTGTTTATTACATTTTCTGTGAAGTAAGCTCACCCTACAGAGGTTTTGGTTTTGTTTGCCTGCTTTTATTTTAGGTAGCCCTTGATTTATTAACCTTTGGAAAGGTAATGTCTGATGTAGTGTAACCTAAAATATGAAAATTCCATTTGGATCAATTTTTGTAGTTTTTGTTAACTGGAAAAGAAAGAAAAGGAAAAAAAACCCACCAACCTTCTGCTTATCCCAGAAAAAAATAAAAAGACAAATATATAATTTTTTCCTTATGCTGTTGAGCTGCATCTTCCAATATCACCTTGGCCTAGGGAGGAAACTTCCAAATGTGATGAGTAGTGCTCACGATGAAAAAAAGAAAAATCCCCGAACCTTGTAGCAATAATTCTATTTTCTTTGGAAAAAATGTCTCTCTTTAACGATCTTAATCAAGATTTTTATTCCAAATAAAGACTAATTTACAAGTTTAAGTGTGGTTTGCTCTTCCTGAAATTATAATTGTGTGTTAGTATTTTTTTTAATTTTTTTTTTTTTTTTTTTGGGGGGGGGATTGATGGCAAAAAAAATCTGCAGTAGTTTTTCTGGAGATGTCAGCTCTGCTGAGAGTTTTCCTAGTTCACTGACAAAGGATCTGCTCATTTGGGCATCTTATTCCTGAAATAATCTGATCAGAGATGGGGTTTTTTTATAACATGGATTTTCCAACAGTCCATTGAAGGGAGGCAAAAGAGAGTTTGGAGTTAAGTCTCCGAAACGAAGAATTCCTGATGTACACCTGTCACTTCCAGGCCGAAACCAAACCGAGCTGCTGGCAGAATCTAAGAAATCCCTGCCTATTTAGGCTCTTTCACTCATCCCTGTGGGGCACACAGTGTTCAGAGCATAAAATTCCCTGCTCCAGAAATGCAGGTGAAAGTGCTGATAAGCTGAATCTCAGGAATTCAGTCGGGAGACTAAAATCTCCCAATCTTTTAATAAAAAGTGTGTTATGTATGTAGAACAATTTGCATATAGGAAAGAATAAGGAAGATGCCTGGGATTCCTTCAAAAAATTAATGTGGAAGTTCCATTGGGATGAAATGTTAGTATTTGAAAATTTTAAAATACATTCTGAAAGATCTTTTCAAATTTGAAACCGCAGATAGTATTATGATAAACTCATAATTGTTGTTTAGGCCTATTTCTTATTAAATATTTCTCAGGTAAACTCTGCCTTATGCTTAAAATGGCATGAAGTCCAAAAGTTCTGCAAAGGCCACCTGAAGGGGGGGATAACAAAGGGGGGACTGAAATCCATGAGGAGGAAGGTGAGGAGATCTGACTCTCAGGTAATGTCACCTGATAAAGTCCTCTAAACTCACAAGGTTAAGCAGAGCTCTAAAGGAAAATTCAGTGTTTGGCTCACAGTCCTTTCAGCACATTAATAATTATTATTAATTATCAATAAGAATGGACAAACACCACAGTGAGAGGGCAGAGCAGGACAGAGGATTTTGGTGTTTTCTTCTTTTAAGCACAGCTCACCTGTGCAACACATCCAAAGAAATGTTCCTCTTTCGTATATTCCAGTATATACAAAATACGAGTATTAATACGAGTGTATACGAGTTCAGTTCCTTAAAATGCAAATCAGAGGATTAATAATTAGGAACAAATAGCCAGCTCTAATTCTTCATGAGTGTTCCCTGGTTGAGTGTTCAGAGTCTCTCCTGTGGGTCTGGGTTACCTCTCCCAGCACCTCCCAGATCTTTACATTAAAGGTTGTAACAAATAAAGCATTTAAGAGTTCTCATAGAAATAAAGGGATTTTCCCCCCCACTTTCCCTAGGGAAGAATGGATAATTGCTGGGTATTTTCAATTTCATTCCCAGACGCTTGGGAGAGGGTGCAGCAGCCTCTCCCACCATCCCTCACACAGTGATTCTGCTGCCCACCTCCTTCCAGAGCCTGTAACTGGCTGAACCCGTAAACCCCTGACAGCAGGGTGGAAAATGTCCAGCTGGGTGGGAAAAGGCAGCTCAGAGGAGTGCAGTGGAATGCAGAAGAGTTTCTCCAGCGGCCTGAGTGTGGCACCGAGGGATTTTCATGGAATGAATGTGACAAATGGCCAGCGCAGGCACAACCCCAGCTGCAGCCACCCCTCAAGGAAACGCAGGAGGGGCTGCTCTGAAGTCACTCCTTCAACCACTCTGCTCATGACAGAAAATAAAAGATGGAGATAGGACTTGTGCTACCCAAAAAATGAGTCAGATTTGCTGGGCAGTGAGAAAATGCATTGCATCCTCTTTGAGAGGAGGAATCACAGGTTTCCACGTTTCTCCCCTTTTTTTGGTAGTGAAATGCTCCCTAGAGGAATGATGGTCGTTGTCTCCTGTGGATCTCAGACAAAAGAGGCTGCTTTATTGATCTCCACTCCTTGCTGCAAAGTTATAATTAAAAATAAGTATTAAAGCTGATTCCAGCCTAACCTGGCACTCCAGAGCTGGCTGTGTACTATAAAAATCACCTCATGTTCTCCTCGTCAGGAGAGCCCTCACTGATCCAATTTCAGAGTTCTGCAGCGGTAATTGAAGGCTGCAGGAGGCTGTTCTGCACAAGCTCAGATTAGGACTTAGCTGAGAACGTGTCAGATGCAGCCACAGCTCAGCCCCATCTCCTGCAGATTTTGGGGAGGATCAGAACAGGGCTGAAGGTGAGAAGTCCAGCACTCTGCACACTCAAGAATCAAGTCTGTTTAAATACACCAGGCAGTGGATATATGTTGTTTTTAATTAGCACTTACTTATAAAAATGGTATTAATCTTTTATAATGTTAACTTCTGCGCTCTGACAGCTTGGTTGGGTTTTTCTGGCTGGGAGGAAGGATGATAACACTGCCAGATGATCTGTCTCGGAGACAGGAAGATCATTCTCTGAGTACACAAACAGTATGAATATATATGCCATGAATATATTTATAAATATGGTCAGGATAGGATCTGTTTAAACAGGAAAGGTCAGGGCTGAGCCCTCAGGAACCTCATTTCAGACAAACCGAAGGCTGCACTTCTATCACTGTTTACATGCGCTCGCTCACATTTCGCAGTGGAAATCGCCTCCATTAGAGTTTATTTTATACTTTGCTTGCAAATGGAGCTGAGTGATTTTTTAATATATTGAGTTCTCAGACCTTGGGACGTTGCTGTGCAAGGGTGTTGTAGCTTTGAAAAGCATCTCAGTCCTTGCGCAGTCTGTCCTGGAATCCGGCACCACTCCAGAATCCCAAATTTCCCAATTTTTTGGCGTTTCTTTCTAAAAAGGAGAGAATAGGTTGTGATCTTATCTAGCTACTGATTTGTGTAGCTGCTGATCTTATATGCTTGGGTGGCAGATGGATGGTGCAAGCTGTAAAATACTAAGGCAAAGAAAAGGGTAGCCTGTGAGATTACTAATCAATTTTCCAGAGAAGTGTCTTGCAGAAGGGCCAGCTGTAAATTGTTTCATATTTCTTTTTAATTTACACAAAACCATCTAAGGTGACCTGCTGGCATCTGTCTGTGTTGACTTTCATGTATTTTATTGGTCTTTTAACACTGCTTCTATTGCTCATCAGCTACTCTGAATGTGTCTGTAAAGTTTCCCAAGGAAAATAAAGATGCTTACGGTGGAGATGATTTCCCTCATTTTGGGACACATTTCATTTATTAATCTAATGCTGAATCTCTTCATATTTCTGCTTTGGAAAGTGTGAATGGCAATTTAGGCTCTCTTGTGCTGGGTGCTCTGTTTCTTAATGGGACATATCCTGACAGCCAATCTCATGCACTGGATGAAAGAGATAAAACATGGGGAAGAAAAATTACCAGCAGCCTCTTTCAGAGATACAGAGCTGAGTAAAGGAAGACGTGTTTAATCCACATAAAATAATCTGTGGCACGATCAGGGGCTGCACTTTGATGTTGGGCTCTTCTTCTCAAGGCCAGGCACACACACATCCATCCTCAGTTTCAAAGGAATAAAGATGAATCTCTTGGGAAAAGCCAGAATTAATTGAGAGGAAACAGAAATCTGCTAAACTGGAAATGCGAAAGTTACTGTAGATAGGAGAAACATTAAAAAAATGTCTGTATATCACTTGCATTTTCTAAATATTTCAAATGATAGCAGCTTTGATTTTGGAGTGTGGGGAAGATGATCTGCCAGCTTCTCTAAAATTTGCTTTGTTTCTCAGAGAAGAAAAGAGAAAGTCTTGAAGTTTAAAAACAATAATTGAAGTTTGTCAATTTGCAGCTCTTTGCTTCTGCCTTCAAATAATTGCACTGTAACAGCTCAAGGAGGGTGTGTGATGGTTGCTGCAATAACACTTCTAATGAAGTGATTTGCTTTTGCTATGGATACATCTGAAGAAATCTCAGCAGAGCTTTCATAAAAGCTCATTGGACTTTTCTCTCTGTGTCTACAACCCAGCATCTGATCATCCCCTTTGTTATTTCCATAAGGCACTAATAGTGTTTCACATGGCTTAAAAATTGAGGACAACATCCTCAGCTGCTCTGAGTGGGAAAACTGCCTGGGCTCCCTCAATTACACCCACAAGAATCTCCCTCCTACCTCAGACAATAAAACCCACTTATGTCAGCAACAGCAAGATGCTGCTTCAACAGAAGGAAAATAGCCCTTAAATGAATTTATTTTCTCTTTATCTTCCAATGTGACTGTAATTTTTTATAATAAGAGGAAAATCCTGGGTAGGACAAATGGTTTAAATATTTAAATACGGAGATTAAACCGGTTGTTGTGAGTTTACTGAATCTGGAGAAGGCAAGCAGTGAGATAATAAAGAGAATTAGGGAAGCCACAGCAAGCAGGAGCAGGAATTAGGGGTGTCAAGTAGCAAAGCTTGGTAACACACTCCTGACTCCTGACATTGGCTGGGAAGTTTGGATCTGTGATCAGTGACACCAAAACCTCAGGTGATTTATTCATAAAGGCTTTGCTTAGCTTTGAAGTCAGAGAGAATTTTCCCTTACTAAGGGTTTCAGGATGAGACCCCAGATGACAAAAGGCGCTGGATCAAGGAAGGGGTGATAAGTTAGTGAAATGCAGGATGTCACTTCTGCTCATTCAAAGTCATTTCCCAGTCCTTGGCCTAGGCTGGGTGCCCAGCAAAGCAAGGCCTTCATTAGGAATGAATCACAAATTTCACGAACTAAAGACAATCTTTAGCTCACTAAATTTATGGGGAAAAAAACCCAACTCTCCCCCATGACCAGGCTTCAGGTGAACATTACAATATTTACAGCAAAGGATGTAAACCTTGATGAGGGGCGATAAAACTGACACCAGCTCTTTCTTTGCCTTTTATACCCCAACCACACCAGCAAATCTTAATTTTTATTGGACTTCAAGTCTCACTCTTATCCCTGAAGAAGAAGAGGACTAAAAGTCCCTCACATCAGGATGATAATGAAGGGTGTGTGCTTTCTTCTGCAAAGACCTTGTTAACTTGTTCAGGGGCACTTTTATTTCTTGCCCGTGTCTGCTGCAAAATCTACAGGAGCTGGAAAATGAAACCCCACTTCACAGCAAAGTAGTTCTTTTCCCTCTTTCTTTTCAGGGCTGCTCTCAAGGACAAGGGGTTATTAGTGGCCTTTCACTCTCCAGGGCAGGAACTTTTCAGGCTTCAGAAATTTTTTACCCTGTTGAGTGAATGCAATCCATTGAATTTCTTTATTGCTTTCATGTTGCTAAGGTCTACTTCGATTTTTGAGAAAATAATTAACTGCTACTCAAGCCAGGAGAATGAAACTGGAAGCGCAAGAGTAACACAAAGAAATCCTCAAATAACCTTGGAATAGTATGAGCTGATTTTTTATTTAGCTACCAGTTCTGAAAAATTGAGGGAAATCATTTTGGATTGTCTTTAACAAAAGTATTTGAAACCCTTTTGAGCCAAAAGCAAAACTGGAGGTTTGCTTGTGAAATGAAATCCTCCATTTGTTCCAGGCTTCTAAAAACTTTGAGATTATCTAATATTCATTTTTTTTAAAGCGAATACATTTCATTTAGTAAAACTTTAAAATTATTAGCTTGAACTTTTTTTTCTCTCCACAAGTTTTATCACCCTTTTTCTGATTAAATAACTAAATGCAACTGGCAAACTGTTATATTAATGATACAAGTGGATTTATCTCTGTGTTTTTGGAAAAGCAATAGGCAAAACAGGCAATGGTTTTTTTTGGTTTTTTTTTTTTTTTTCCTAAGAACAAGTCTGATCAACAAATCAGGAAAGAAATGACAATGTGTGCAAGGTAAAAAAATGGGTTTTGTTAGCAAGTCCCATATCCAGAGATAAAAATTAATAAATACATTCTTAATTTTGCTGTCCCTGAAAAATTTGTATGTGTGGACTGTGAAACAGAAGAGGAACAATTTTTTCCTCCAGCTGGAAGGAGTGGTGGAGGACTGGGCACATGCTTTTATTTTCGTAGGGATGCACTGAGGAGCAGAGAACTCAGAGAAAGCAGAACATGATTTCATAAAGGGAAAATAGTTTTTTATTTGGAGGTGAGGAAAAGAGCATTGGACAAGTGCTGAAGATGCAATTCCCAGCACATCCTGGCTCTTTGGAACATCTCTGGGTTGGTGCCATCCCCACTTACACCCAGGAACTGCAGGTCTGTGCTGCAGCAACCTGATATTGACAGGGATTGTTCTGCTGAAATCTGGGGAAAGGACAAGCCCTTCACTTCACTTTAGCAATGAAAAAATATTCTTAGTGTTGTTTCCATTATTATCTAAGGCTCAGTAACTGAAACATGCAGGCGGAAAAGTAGCAAGTTCAAATTATTCAGAGTTCCTCTGGATTTGTGCATCTTTATTTCCATACAATTTGGAATGCAAAAGGCACACACTGGGATATCTCAGCCTGAGGAAACAAGACACTAAACCAGAAATGCAACCCATGGAGCCATCAGCTGTGAGTTACTGGGCAAGGGCACTTGGCAAACTGGCAACATTCAAAAAAATATTTCAATCCCTTATACAACAATATTTGTGAATATTCCCTGAGAATCCACAGAGGTGTCAAAAGCATTTCAACAGGCAATGATGAGGGACAGCAGTGGCAAGAATTTGGGCTTTAAATGTCCATACATAGATCACGGAAATGTTCAAAAATGGGCAGAGGTGGCACCTCATGATGTGGGTTAGTGGGCACGGTGGTGCCAGGTCTTGGTTGGACTTGACGACCTTGAAGGTCTTTTCCAGCCTTAATGAGTCCATGATTACGTGGTGTGGGTCACTTAGGAAAAGGCAAAGTCTGTAAATTTTATTGACATTTGCAGCTGTCACAGCAAATACCTCTGTACTTCACATATTTTCTGTACTTCACAAATATATTTTAAACAAACTACTCTTTAAACCATTAGGTACATTTTTCTTATATTTTTTTTAGTTACATGAGCAAGTTCCTAGTTCTTCCTGTTGAAAATCTAATAATCCTGGCTGTATTTGTTGTCTTGCATTTTAAAAGCGTTAAAAATTTAGAGAATTTCACTTTTTTGTATTGTAAAAGTACCCTTGAGCTAATGGCCTGCAAGTCAGCTTCAAGAAAGTAATGGTACAGCCAGGGAAAATCAGGTGTATTTGCCTTTTCATCTTATTGAAAAGGTTCAAAATGCAACCTACAGGAATTGATTTAAGTGTCAAAGTTGGTATTGTAAAAAATGAAAATTAACTGTCAAGGAGTAAATAAAAGGAAGAAAAGATGTGACACATCTATTCAGTTCTCGCTAACACGAGCCAGGGTCACCTGTCCTGAAAGCAATATTGGTAGATGTTTATTTAATCATATTTGAAAGCCTTTTCTTCACAAAAAAAAAAATATGTTTTCCATATGCTACTCCAGCTTTTAACCATCCTTACTGTTAAAAACCAGAAAGATTGTCCTAATAAGCTCCCTTTGGGATTATCTTATCCAGGCAGTACAAAACACTTTACTCAGGAAATTATCCTGAAATTATTTCATTCCTAATGCAATTTTTCCAGCCCCACTCTACAAAGGGCATGGTTTCTGTCATTCCAGTTTTTACTACATCCAAGCAGCAACATTAAAGAAAAGGTCCCATTTCTGGGCTGGGGTAAAGCTCCTGGGCAGGGTGGTGGAGCAGGGGTGGGGTCAGTGGTGGTGCTCGGGATGCGAGGGTCGCTCTCCAACCACCCCAAACTCTGAAAGAGGCGTTCGTCCTGGGCGTTTGTGCCCTTCTCCCTTTCCCAGGATGGCTGCAAACCTCGTGCAGGAATGGCCTCTGAGCCCTTCTTCCAAAGGCTCTGCCAAGTCCTGACCCCTCCTGTGGATGGGGATCCCCCACCCCGTGGCTCCGAGCTCGGGCTGGGTTCGGTGGATGATCCAGAAACTCTCACGCCAAACTTCCTTTGACTTTGGGTGTGCTGGTATTTGTGCCACCAAGAGGGCAGCTTTAAAAGGTTTCATTCAGGGGAATAAATTAAATCCAGTTATGTAGAATGTGTTTAAACTTTGGGGCAGCAGAGACCATTTGTAAATAGAGGCGTTCAAAGCAGACAATGTTTGGGCTATAGTGGAGACATCAAGGGACAGCTTGGAAGATAATGTTTTAGAATTATACAGCAATCTTGTCATCAGTGACCCAAGAGTGTTTACAGGACTCTGCTGAAGCTTTCTGAACCAAAGTGCTGTCCAAAATAACCTTGGCATGAACGAAACCAGGAGCAATTGACTGTCATTAATTATGGATACGTGCAGAGAGGATATAGCTTTGTGCGAGATCAAATCATTCCAAAACTCCACGGAAAGCAGGCTGCTCTATCAGCAAATGTGGTCCTTGCTTTGCCTTCCTCTCTGGGTGATTCAAGAGAGGCATAATGAGGTTATTGTGGATGGAAGGGAATGGTCAAGGGCTTAAATGCCAGCAGGTCACTAAAGTTTAACATCAGAACCACTGCAAATGATTGTGTGGGGTCATCAGCTGTAAATGGGACATGAAAAATGTTAAAACTCCAGTGTACAGAATAACACAACACACCAGGGTACGACATAATCCAGGAGCCGAGCAGGAGCAACTGTTTTCAATATCAAGGAAAAGAATTATTTCATAGCAATGTAGCTGGTCTAGCACTGAAATACGGGGGTTTTGACTCAGTGTCACCGTGCTAAAATCTTTCTTTGCCACGGACAGACAACAGTTTGATATAGAAAATGATGTTTAGAAATGCTAAACTGCATTTTAATGAATTTCATCTCGGAATAAAGGTTATCATGTTTTGTGAGAGATAACAGGATGGCAGGCCCGTGGCAGTGGGCATTGCAAAGGAACCTGGCGCAAACGGCGTGAGAGAAGAAAAGGTGAAGTGTGTTCCTATAGGAGATAGATCTTGAATTTTTTATATTTTAATATTATAGTCTGATTTGCTTGGCATTACCAATGTTTTGCTTGGATAAAATAGTCGTTAAAATTGTCTTCTAAGGAGAAATCCCAAATTTCACTGAAATTTAGTGATACCATTTTATCTTGACATAAGAGCAGTGCCAAACTCAATTTCTTAAACCACACTGGAATTACTGGAGGTTTTGAGCAGGGTCTGTTGGGGAAGCCATCAATCAACCCCACTCATTCTGCCCCAAATGTTTATCATTAAATTGTCCTCAGAACTATTTTCGTTGTCTGTGACCTGAAACCTGATTTTAGTTCCACCTCAGCTTCCTGCACCACGACATCAGCTTTCACCCTCCTGATTATCCCAGACCGACATGTGCTGGGATTATTTGCACTTTCTGGTAACTCCTAAAGAATGGCATTTAACTCCCAGCCACGATGGGAGGTTCAGCTTGCATTTTCTGCCATTGCTGCAGCTTCACAGTCTGATTTTAAATGCCCCATTACATTTTGGGAGTCTATAATATATATATATATTTAATTTTTCACAAAGCAGCACTTTACCACGTCCCACAGGCCCAGCAGGAAAACCTACACACATTCCCAGCCTTGGCTTGAGCTGAAATGAGTGAGTCTTTTCTCTTTTCCTTCTTTCAGAGCTAATGAGCCCTTTCTTTGCCCAGGGTATATTTGCAGAGGTCCACTGCCACCACCAAGGCTGGTTTCCACCTTGCTCAGGTTCCTCATCTTTCTTCTTCGTTCTTCCAGCACTTTGCTTTAGATCAAACTCGTGGCAAACCTTTGTGAAAGAATATTTTTGTGAAAATATTTCCACCCCTACTCCTTATAACGGGAAAATTCTTACCCAGACTCTCTTCTTTCTAGATTAAAATAAAAGCGTGTTCGGATACAGCTGGCGGTGTTACATTAATTAGCACTGTTACAATAATTATTAATGAATTATCATCTCTTCCACATTCCTAGCAATGTGAATAATGAAATATAATGGGGTATTGTGTTGAAGTGGTATAATTGTGTTGAGAACTCAGAGCTAAACCAGATTATCAATAAAGAAAAAGAAAATGAAGCTGTAGTGACCTACACAAGCTGCAAATTAGTCCAAAAATGGTGTTTTAATGAGATCCATGTGATCAGGAGACTTCTAGGCAGGAGAAATTTCCATCTAAAGTAGATTTTTCTCTCAAAATTTGACATATATGTTTTACGGTGCTTGATATCAGTACATGTAATTCAGTGTTTATTAGCTGCTGACACTAATTCTGAAATTCCTAAGCAATTCCAAAATATTTCTTTTACTGACAGCTCAGTGAACCATTTTTTAAGTTAAATTTTACTAGATAAATAAGGCAGTGTTAAAACCAAAACACTCTTAGCACTTCTGGTCTTCCATTTTTGTTCTCTGCTCAAATTCTCTTTTGCTCTTCAGCTTTGATGTGGGTCTGATCAATGAGGTCATTCTCATGAATTTTGGGAGATATCAAACACTTTTTGGCTTGTTCATCAGCAACATCAACAGAAGATCTTGGAGAATTCCTTGTGCTACCTAAATATTTGTCTTTAAATAAAAAGCCAAACCATCAATGATACCTGCAGGAGCTTTTACAAGAGTGAAAGTGCAAATGTCCAACTCAGGCTATTCCCACATGGAAATAGAAAGTGCTGTAAGGAATGGGACACGTGACAGACTGAGGGGAAAGTCTCTTAGGGGACAATGGGACAGATTACTCTTTTGTAATGCGTGTTCCTCACAGCAAACCTGGAGGAAATGGAAAACAAGAGCGCACTTTCTCCTGACATCTCCGTGGGCTCACAGGTTCCTCAGATGTGACAACATCAGAATAAAGGATTTGGTGAAAATATGCTACAGACATAATTTATGCCACAGGTGACAAAAAAATTATTGCATTGCAGCTTTCAGACACAGAAGGCATAAACCTTCTAAAAATTTAAGCATTTTGCTATCTCATTTTACGAGTAGCAGAAGCAAGTGCCATTTGTTCTTTTTCCTACTTCTATTTCATTTTCCTTGCTAATTGATAATTTTGATTGGCATTGCTATGGAAACCAGGTTTAAGAACCAGAATCAGCCCTGCCCTCTGCCAGCCCACTTCACCCTTTGGGCACATCCAAGGAGATCCTGATGTTTAGGATTGCTCGCAGATTCTAATTTTATCTACATACTCTTATTTGCACCCAGGCAATTCTCCAGCACCAAACACTGTCAGGAGCCTCATTGTAAATACAGCTCTGAGCAAACTGCTGGGTTAGAATTCCCCCCAGAGTGCTGGGCTGGCACACAGGACATCATCTGAGCTCTGTGTATTTTGATTCCTTCCTTCACAGCTGCTTTGTTTTCTCTGCAAAGCGGTGACTTTCATTCACACATTCTCCAAGTTCATTTTATGTTTTTAGGGGCCTGGCTTCAGAGCAGTTACCTTAGAGCCCTACAGTTCTGTGTAAGAGCACTCCCAGCATATTCAGGGCTCTGATTTCCCCGGCCCCCTGGTGCACTCACAGGAGGTGTCATGACTCCTACAGAGGGCAGAGCTGGAATCAGCACCAAGCCCACCCCGACTGCAGCAAAGCTCCGAGCTCATAAGCCCAGATAAAATACAGCTCCACGAGAGCTGGCTTTAACATGGCAGCTATTAGTGCCTGGCAGCAGATAAATATCAAATATTAATACTTTTATTAACTGAGAATTCGGAAAGTAATCCAATTAGCAGCTTAATAAAGAAAAATATTTGCCGAGGAATTAATCACACCTTGCGATAGTTCACTCCATTAGTTTTGACATCTTCATCTGAAGGAGCTGCCTTTGCATCCCAGTCTGGGCACCATTAAATGCAATTAATTGGGAGGAAACAGCTGTTGTTGTATCATTTGCTATGACCAAGACAGAGATGTGATTACAAAGCTTTTTGTTGGAAATATATTCCAGACAAATTCTGATTATTCTGGAAGTCAGCGGGCTCCAGCAGGAGGGTGTTGGGAAATATGTTCTCCCCAGGATGGAGTCAGGGAGGGATTTCTCCACTCTGCTGGCTTTAGGCCACCCCTTGAGCTTGCTCATGGCTCGGGGTCTTCACAGCAGCTTGACGGGAGTGGAAATGATGGCTGTGAAAAAGGACAGATATTTTCCATGTCTCAAACAGAAAGAACTTGCACGGTCATGTCTCAGGGAACAACACGGTAAACAACAGGAAAACAAAGGGATGGGGTTTGTCCAGCCCACCCCATGCAAACTCGCAGGCTTCTTTCCTAGAATAGACGTTAAAGTCAATTTTCCAGACTCGTTTTAAGACACCCAAGTGATGAGATACCCTGAGGGATTTTTTTTATGATACTTCTTACCTCCTGTCCTGATGTTCAACCGTCATTTTTCTTTTTCTCACTATTCATGAAATTACCCCAGGTTATGAAATTGAGCCCATTATATCATTTAATTGCTCTTTCCTCAAGAAAAAAAAAAAAACAGCAAGAAAAAAAACCCAGAAAAATTGAACGAACAGATGTTGCAGTTGAAATAAAGCAATGCTAATTATTTATACTTTATGAAAAAAAATCCCATTTGTAAGTTTAATGCTACACCACATCTAAATATTGGTAATAATGGAATATAGAACCTTTATAATCTGCAGGTATAATTGGTTTGATTGGTTTTTTTTCAGAAAGAGAAAAACAGTTACAGATTTTAAGGGAATTGTTTGAGGACTTGCAGAGGGAAGGGACAGAAAGTTCCTGCTCCTGCTCATCCCTTTGCCCTAAACCTCACTTTTCTCCTTGTAATGCTCCAAAGTAATTGATGGATGTGTGAATCCGAGTCTAACACAGCCCGCCGTGATCTAAGATGTGTTTGTGCTTCTGATTACAAGAGGAGAACAATAAAAACTAAACACCTCTAAAGCCCTGAGGCAAAACTTGGAGTAAGTGGTGTTAGATGAGGATGAGTTTAAACAAAACCAAAATGTTTGTATGGGATGACAGGGAAGATCCAAGGAATTATCTTCCTTTTCAGGCTATAAAATTAAGTGGAAAGAAGAAACCATAAAACACCGAAGAGGAAAGGTGGTTTCATTTCTGCACGGGTTTGTAGAGCTTTTAAGCTGCACACCTTTGCTCCAGCCCTACCCAGCACGTCTGCTGCCAAAGATAGAACGTGATTTAAATTTCCTCCAGGCTCCCCAGCCTTTCAGCATCACTGATAGCAGAGCAACAGTAATCCTCGCCTCCTGCCTCCTGCATTTGCTCCCAGTCTCTTTAGTGGCTCATATTCGTGTTTTTCCAATAATGAAGGCTTTCTGCTGATAAAACTCTTACATATTTAAATGGCATTTTCAAGCAAATGTAGTCTCCTCTTCTAAACTTCGAGGCAAGACAAGCGAAAAAGAGCCCAATTTAAAGGAGGGAGACTCAAGCAGATGGGTGAAATACGTTCTCTGTGTGCCTGCACTAAAATGAGGGGATATATAAAGCAGCATGAATTGGTCTTCTAAAAACATCTTAATGCAGTCTCTTCACTGTCCTTTTGCTTCTATAATACCTGAAAAATGTTGGCAGGTTTTTTTTGTTATTTGTTCTTTTTTTTCCCCCCATCTGGCTGGAAGTCAAGCCTCCCTCCAATCTCAGCTGGTGTGTCCTGGGGATTTTCAGGACTGTAAAAGCTCTTCTTGAGAAAATTTACCTTCAAATTGCCAGGACCACCTCATTCCCAGGACTGCTGAAACCTGGGCTTTGGGAAAGTGGCTCTTTCAGGGGGAACTTTGTGTCTAGTTCAAACAGCCAGACAAAGGGCCTAATTCAGTGTCATGCTGATGTGCTCTTCAGGCCTTAATGAGAGCACTCAATGAGCCGCCCCAGGGCTTCTGAGGAGTGGAAATTGAGGCAATCATTCCCCAAAAAGTTGCCTCAAAAGCTTTGATTGCTTGGTGGAAGCAGCTCCTCCAAAGCTTCCTCGCTCCCGGGGCTGTAGGGATGTAAAAGCACATTATGGAGACAGGGCTGACAAGGAGGTTTTGATGCAGGGCCCAAAGCACAATTCCTTTCCAGCAGGAGCTCATCCCAGTGGGTCACCTCAGGAAAACCAAGGGTTTAGTGCTGTTTGGTGTTTCACACTTGCTGGGAGTGCCTTGAAAAAGAAACAGCCGGGGGGACCTGGATTGCTCCACTCGGGCCCTCAGGTTCTCTCTGAGGCCTGGGGTCAACAGAGAGCGAGCGGAGATTATTCTGTGAGGCACAGAGAGAAAAATGGAATCATCACAGTCTTCCCCAAGCCCTTTTCCACACAAACAACCAGGCAACAAACGATAACAAAGGACCATGGAAGAATTTTTTTCCCCCTAAAATCACCGGAGTACCCTTGGTCCAAGAGACCGAGCTCTGTTCTACCTCAGAAGAATGTGGGCTGACATAAATAATATTCCTAAATCCCATCGAGCCCCGAGTTCTGGTGCAGAGATTTCCCCATTCCCTGGGACCTAAAGCAAATCCGCTGGACTCAGAGCACAGCCTCCTTGCACTGGTGGGAGCCAAGATAAATGGCAGGAGATTCAGGCCAAGTGAGAAAGAACAGAGAGGGCAAAGTACAAGCTGGCTCCAGGGAGTGAGAAAGGGAAAAGAAGCTCAAAAATAACATTGAAAAATGTTTTTTTTTTTCTTTCCTTTCCTACCCCTACCGTTGAACACACCAACAAAAAAGGGCTCCCAAGGGATGGTCAGAGGAAGATTATTGTGGAAACTTCACAACTCTTTAAAAATGCATTTTATTTCACCCACGTTCATCTGAGAGACTGGGAAAAAGAGATAAGGAGAGGAGATGAAATGGTTCGGGGAATAAAATATTAACATATACACAACATGTCAGAAGCACAAATAATGGAATATCTGATATTTGACTGGTTTGAGTTTCGTGATTCCCCAAAAGCATTAATTAAATGTACATTAATATCTTTCACTCATGTCAGATTTTAAGGAATTTTAACAACTTGGGAGAGAGGAATCACCAATATTCACATGGTGGCATGAAAAGGAAATTCCCCATCTTTCAGTCTTTTTCTGACATTTCACTGCTTCTCATTAGAAATTTTAGGAAAACATTCAACGTGATTCCTGGACCTACCACCACAGGTATAATTTTTTTCAGGATACTAAATGCAAATCAATAAATAATAACGGTTACTGAGGAAGACTGCATCTACCTGCCTGGTGACACGCAAAACTCTCCAGAGGAAATAAATTAATATAATTAAAAATTATAATTTTGTATGTGCTGTTCATTTATACATGCATTTTCATGTGTCAGGCTGTGAAGCAAAGAAATTCACTTTAATTTCCCACTTCTCTTGGATGCAATGACAAAGTTAGGCTGATTCAGCACACTAGGAATAATTTTGACACTTGCAGTTTACCAGATGAGGTTTAATATAGGAATTCAAGCTGTCAGGGGAAATCTGCAAGTGTTTGCAGATTCATGGGTTTATCCATAAATGTTTAAGAGTTTGCAAGTATTAGAGACCCATTTTCAAATAAAATTAAAAAAAAAAAGAAGTAGAAGAAGAAGAAGGAAAAAATACATTTTAATCATTAGGGGAATTAAACATAACACAGCTAACAAATAATTCTCCTCACTGATAGTTATGCTGAGACACAGAAAGAGCATTGCTAGGAGTATTCCTAATTTTCTGTTAAGATTAATGATTACATCCCTTTGTGAAGTTGTATCTGTGTGCACATCTGCGTCTCCCCCTCCCAACACAAAAGCAGCCTGGTTTGAAGGCTGAGGTTAAATTCTCTCCCTACAACATTTCCCCAGGTGGATCCACTCTGTTAAAGCCTTTGAGAAAATACCAGATTGGGGTTTTGGAGAAAAAATGTGCCAAATGGGGAAATGAGGACAAAAATCAGCGAGACTCTGAGCCCTGGCCCCAGAGTCACAGCATCTTTTTGGGAACAAGAAGCAGCCAGAAATACATGGGAAACTGCTGCTGCTTTTATCTTTTCCAAGATTTTCTCCAGGATCTGCCATGCATGCAGCAGTGGGATCCACGCTCCCCAGTGGGACCAGGTGGCTGTTTCTCACAAACACGCGATAAATGATAGTATCAAAAGCCACATAAATAAAAAATCAACACCAGAACGTGTTTCAAGGCGTCTCAAAATATAAAGAGGGATTTGTGCTGGGAGGGGGTGAGCTGGTTGTACATTAGCAGGGAATAAATTCAAGGATTAATGCCTGGGGGGATCGTGGCAAGGGCTGGAAGTGTTTGCTGCAGGAGGAGATGGGCTCAGGATCTCTCTGCATATCCTTGCACGATGATAAAACACCTGCACTGTGTCTCTGGAGGTGTTTCCCCCTGGAACACACCTTCACCAAACCTGCCTGGTGTTCCTTGGTGGTGAGTGCTCTTTGGGGGGTAGTTTCTCTTGGGAAAGGCTGGTGGAATCTCCACTCTGCTGGGTGTGCAGCATATTTGTGTGGAATCATGGAATCATGGGATGGTTTGGGATGGAAGGGACCTGAAAGCCCATCCAGTGCCACCTCTGCCATGGCAGGGACGCCTCCCACTGTCCCAGGCTGCTCCAAGCCCTGTCCAGCCTGGCCTTGGACACTGCCAGGGATCCCGGGGCAGCCCCAGCTGCTCTGGGAATTCTACTCCAGTGCCCTCCCACCTTCACAGGGAGGAATTCCTTCCCAATATCCTGTCTAAACCTCCTCTCTTTCAGTTTGGAACCATTTAAACATCTCCATTCCCAATCCAAAACCTGGCATAGGACTATCATGTCAAGGTTAAAGTTTTGCTTCACTTTGAGGATAGACTTTAGAATCAAAAAACTAAATAGCTTAAAGCTCCTCCAAATTGTAACATTCTCATCATGAGATGACACACAGGATTTAAGTCATAAGGTCAGTTTTTTCTTAAATTAATTAATTTGAAATATCAGTTTTAAAACAAAGGTGGTTTTAGTGCATAAAAAACCTGTTTGCAAATGCTTCACGAGTAGCAGAAAAATATGGGGGATGTCTGACAGAGGTTAAAGCAGCAGCACTGGCTCTGTGTTTTATATTTCATCTAAATTTTTTTTGGTGTTTATACAGTGCTACGACTCACACATTTCAAGCACTAAGTGCAAATCATTTCTCTTCTACCACTGAGTGTTCCCATTCATCATCTTCATTACCCTTTCCTAAAGCAGGCAGAAAACCAAAAACGTTTAAAAAAACAATCATGCTGAATCACTATTTTTTATGCTCTTGAAAAGAAGGAAAAAACCTTTGCTTGTTGTGTCAGGACAAGAGACATCGAGATTAAATCATGGGGAAGATGATTCTGCTCAGGCATTCCAGAATTTCTGGGAAGCAGGAGTTCCATAAACAAGGAAGGATATTTAGCTGATCAGGTTTTAGGGAAGAGAGATGGACTTGATGACTCTTGATTGTGTGACATTTTCCTAAATGATGCTCTTGAACCCACTTTTTTTCCCAAAATGTGATGCCAAATTACCTTGAGGAAACTGAAGGGTTTGTAGGCAGAAATGTCCAGTTCATCATTTAAAAAAAGGGCACTAAAACTAGAAACCAAAGAAAAGCTGATATTATTATCTAGATACAAAATAACATTTTGAGCTCTTTTCTTATCATTTTGCTCAGGCATTCTTCTTTACCATGGAAATTGGTGAAAAATTGGACAGATAAAGTCTGCTAATTTTGAGATGTCCCATGAAAAGGAGAACAAATGGGTCAGAAATTAAAAAAAAAAACAAATTAAATCTTAGGTATTCAATAAACTATTGCCTATAAGCAACAAAAGTTTATAAAGGGACAAGGTTCTGTGCTCTTTAAAATGTGGTTTATATGATTTTTAAAAATATTATTATATCTAGGTTATTTTAGAACAGCAGAATTATTGCCAATGAAGGCAGATTTGCCCTGTATAGGGCAAACAAGGTGGAAATGTGTCCAAAACCCTCAGAGGATGGTGAATTCTCCCACCCTCTCCTCTTCGAGTGGCTTCCCTTTGCTGACCATGGCTCCTGCTCCTGGGATTTTTGGCTTGAGCCATTTTTGGAAGGCGTTGGAAAGGAGCAGGATGTGGATCAGACACAAAGTCCCTGCAATCAATAATTTCCCTCTCGACCTCAGGTAGCTCATGTTTTATTTACAGGCACAGTCGCAGACTTGTCAGGAGCCATTTGAGAAGGCACAGGTTGAAAGGAAGCTAAAGCAGCTGCGGTCTTACAGGAAATTCCCTCCTTGGATATCGGTCACCAATCCTGCAGATATTGGCAGATGCCACCTTCAACACCCTTTGCATGTCCCAAGCAGTCATGGCTCTGCACTCCAGGGCTCCTGATGAACAAATCTTGCGTTTTGGAAGTGAGATCACTACTCTGAATATCTCATTTTTTGGGATATTTGTATCTTTAAGGTAACACATTACCTAAAGGAGTAATCCACATCCAGTAATAACATGTAAAACATGATGTAATAATAACGTGATGTAATAACATCAGTTACTGTTCCCATTTTCATTGCTCCTAAAGCATGAAAAATGAAAGAGGGAAAAGATGAACGAACTAACATCTTGTGGAGAAATGGACCTGTTATAGACACAGATTGGGCAAAATCGGGTTCTTTAATTTGAGGAAAAAGTGTGTGAGACAATCTCAGAGAAGTCAAAGAAGATGTGAGCAAAGTGCTTCAAGTTTCAACCAGCAAAATATAAAATACAGGAGATGTGTCAGTGACTTGCTCCCTGTAGGAGCATCCAGCTTTATGGTGAATTAGGAATGCTGAACACGGACAATTAGGAGGTTCATTCTGCTAAATTGTTTTAATTATTCTTGGCAGAGACAGAACAATTCTATAAGAGTTATTTATGATTTTTTTTTAATTAATTGAGGAATTCAAATGAGGCACTCGAAACAATAGTGCACTTGATTAAATATGCACAGTGCAATTGGCAGCTGAACCCTGGAGCTGAAGGCTGTGGTTGTCCAGCCTGGATAGCTTCCATGCTTTTCCTGCACAGGAATTTTAAACATGTCATGCATTTGTGCTCATAGATTTCATAGAATAACATGGGTTTGGGCTTGAAGGCACCTCATTCCAAACCCCTGCCATGGGCAGGGAGCCTTGCACTAGAAGGATTTCACTTGATGATGCTTTGCTTGAAGGTTTCAAACCAAATCAAGTCTCTGATCCACTGATAAATTCTTGGAAACCTTCATACATGTTGCAGATGAGATTTTTCAGGAGCACACAGAATTTTCCTTGGTCTGTTTCCAATCCAAGTGAAAAACCAATTGATTTTGGTGGGAGCAGAATAAGGGCAGTGCAGTGACTTCAAACAATGTCATCCTCTTAAAAAGGATGGACTGGAACAGCATTAGGGAGAGTTTTATGGCAAAAACATTCCCATCTTAGAATGTGAAGCTCTAATTTTGAAGGTCCCTTGACCTCATTCAGCATAATTTCTTGTCTAAAATTGCCTAAACTTTTAATTCTCAAACACACAATTTCCATTGTATAGCGAAAAACAATCAAGATTTGAATCCCATTCAACCAGGTTGCCTCAAACAACCTCACAACCCTCTTCTTTCTAAACCAAAATAATCCCTTTATTAGCGATGAAACAAAATTAGAGAAGAGCAATTCTGTCGCTAAAGAGCTTAAAAGCTAAATAAAAATATTCCTATGATTCTTATCCCACTTTAAATAGTTTTTGAACCATTCAAAATGGTGTCATTCAAAAGCTGCAGAAATATTTTAGAGTAGAACACTGCCTTGCAAGATGCTGCAGGGTAGCACAAGGTGTAAAGCTGGCAAGGGGAGAGGACTTTGAGGTCCTAGAAAAAAGTGTTGGTAGAAAATTTTGCTGTTGGGATGCTTAAAGTTTAATAAAGCAGATAAGAATTAAAAGGGTAGAAACCAGAAATTTCAAAAAGAAAATAGAATATGAAGGAAAAGCAAAAAGTGAAAATAAAAGAGAAAAAATATAAAAAATGGGAGAGAAAAGAGAAGAGAAGAGAAGAGAAGAGAAGAGAAGAGAAGAGAAGAGAAGAGAAGAGAAGAGAAGAGAAGAGAAGAGAAGAGAAGAGAAGAGAAGAGAAGAGAAGAGAAGAGAAGAGAAGAGAAGAGAAGAGATACAGGAAGTATGACATAGTGAAAAACTGGACAGACTATTTTACTTTTTGAAATTGTTGTAGAAACTTTTATGGAATATTTTGGCTTTGTTTTCCTGGTCATAAAAGTTTTAAACCAAACCACCATCCAGCATGAGAGGAGGATGCACCTTTCCGTTTCACCAGTTTTATTTTTCTCTAATCATCAGGTTTAGTAGCATCCTTCCACTGCCCCCAAAATCTAAAAATCATAAAATCACTGAGGTCTAAAGAAGAACTCTTTGGCTTCTCTGGAGCTGTGCTGGCTGTTCCAGGCCGTTTAGTCTGGGATCCAAGCCTCCGTCCCAGTGAACAGGCCATGAGCAAGATCACATCATCCAGTCTATGGATCCATCCCCAAATCCCTGCAGCTGGGATCCTGTGGGGGCTCAGGGCTGCCCCCTTCTCTGCCACCATCCAAAAGTCACCAAAGCCACCACACATTTCAGAGTAGGGTTGGTGGGTTTGGGGTTTTTTTGGATGCTGGTTTACTTTTAATAGAGGAAAATGCTTCATTAGCTGGTTGTGTATAAGAAACTTTGTGACATCAACAATTGTTTAAACAAGTCAGATTTCTCAAAATCTAATCATCTCCAGCTAGGAAGCGAGAAAGACACATAAAACTTGGGGGACGTATAGAAAACTCTCTGCAATGTCTAGTCCACTGTTGGATTTTTGCTCCTTTTCAAACCTTAGGGCATGCAGTATTAGCTAATGGATTTTAAACTAGATATAGCTCAGTGGAGAAGGCTTTTCAATTTTATATGCAGCAGAAAAAGTGAGTTTTCACACAGAATTTATATTCCTTGCTGAATTGGAGTCCATTTGCCTTTGATCATCATAAAGAAATATAAATCAGCTGTAGCCTTCCTTTTGATTCTTTACCATCTCCCACAGACCCCTTAGGCAGAGGAGACTCGTGTTTGCTCTTGATTAATTTGCTGTTGTATTTTTTAAAGGCATGTGCCTGTTGTGGATGTTGTAGCAGGAACACGAGGGGAATTTTTTATGCTGGAAGCAGTGGACAAGTCACATCATTTCCTCTTATTAATCCCATTCCAGGAGAGGTGTAGACAAGCCATAAAACCACCAGGCTTTAAACAAATGAGGTGGGAAGTAGTGGAGATGAGGGGGTTTTATAGAGCAGGTATTATTTCATGTTTCTACTGGAAAAAACACCTTGCTGTAATTCCTCAGCATTGCTCATAAGACTGTTAAACCTGGAATTACTTGAAGTTAACCCACTTCACATTAATTAGAGATTGCTTGGGCTAAGACAGACTTTTCTGGAATCATTTTAACACATGGGAGGGGGGGCCGGGGTGGAAAATCCTTAAAAAATTCAGCTTCAGAGAAAATGTACAGAAACTGTTGCCTCCTTCCTGCTTAATTTACAGAATCTTGTAAATCCCGGGGTTTAGGGAAAACCTTGCAAAATGAGAAAGGCAATATTGCATTGTAGGGATGAGAAAGTCTCTTTTTTGTCTGATGAATGAAGGTGGATGGATGCAGATGGAGACAAGGAGCAGGAATGAGTGACAGGCAGCATCCAGCTGGATCTGAAACCCTGAGGCTGAAGGACTCAAGGCCACCTAACACAGGAAATATTGTCCCAAACTGCCAGCCCTGCTTGCCTCAAACCACAAAGTCTGAGCAGCAGAGTGAAAGAAAGAATCCTGCATTTATTCCACTCCAAAATCCTGGAGCTGGAGTTGGTATTTGTGTCCCAGATCGCTCCACACAGAGCTCCTGCTCTTGGTGCCTTTAATTGGGAGAATCCATCACTTTTCCTCATTCCAGCCATGGCAGGTGACTGAATATTGAGGGGGTTTGGGTTGGTTGGTTTTGTTGCTCAGCGTGGGCGGACACAGCCCGGGTTTGGGTGAGAACAAGGAGCAGGTGCCATGGACGTGTGTCTGGGAGCTTGGGGACAAGATCCAGGCTGAATTGCTCTGCTAATTCCAGCCCCAGGACCCTGGCAGGAGATTGACCAGAAACCAACAATTGCTTTCGTTACTGTCTTTCCGTGCTCATTGTTTCATCCCTCCCAGGGCCACATGAATCACCCGACCTGTGCTTTCAGGATCAGCCCTCAGAGTAAACCATAAAATGTCCCAACTCAAGGTTCACATCAGAGCTTTGTTCCCAATTCAAGGCTTTTACGTTAAACCCAATTGAAACAACAACAAAATAATATTTTTCCTAAACTTAAGCATTAAATACATTCCAAATTGCCTCTTCTGCTATCTTTTTAACATGAAAAAAGTCACCAGATGGTAAATGTGTTTCAGATGTGTTGACCACCCTTCCTGAATTGCTTGGCTATGCCTGGGAATTTTTGTTTCTTCTTAGCCACTGGTAATTGATGTGGAATAGAGAAGAAAATGAGTTAACAAAGGAGGGAGGGAGGGAGGGAGG